>UZAE01012942.1:0-15823 GCA_900617975.1 Rodentolepis nana | reverse complement strand
ACAACCATGCACAACATCTACAAGTTCTCTGCTCTTGGCATAACGCCACCAAAACTGACCACATAGCCTCAAGGGCTAAAAGAATTTGGCAAATATGGCGTGCTAATGAGGCCGCAGGTAGCAAGCACGATCGTACAAAGGACGCCTCAGGAATAAATATTCATACAAAGTGATGTAAAACGCATCTAACCACTCGCCATTTTTAAGTTCAGCATAGTGTAGTTAGAGCTAATCGCTCTACGCACCCAGTTCTCGATACCATGGACGTAAACTTACTTGAGGGGATTATCAGAGGGTCGTTGCACTTGTCTGCGAATATTGGTTAAAGCTTGAATATAATTATGGGAATCCTGCAAATTACAATATCGGTTTAGCGGACCGCAATTCTAGACGAATCATTTCTCAATTGAGGCAAGAAAATCTCAGTAAACTGAAACAAGTGTGGCAGCGAACCGACTCCGACAGAAGAAATTAACAACTTTAGTATCATATAGGTAAGTGCCATTAGTACTGCCAGTTTAAGGTTAGTCGAAGGAAAGCACAAAAAATGTTGCTAATTTATTCTCTTTCAAAGATCAAGTATGGGCTTGCAAATATGATCAATTTTACTCATCAGTTCATCAACAGATGAATTAGATAACGGATGCGTTTCCGTTCTACCGGTGGTAGCCAAACGAATTGAAGCGCTGTCCTCCAAAAGAGAAACTATAAAAAAGTAAATAAGCATCTTAAAATTGAAGTAATGACTCTTACCTGTAAAGTAAGTCCCATCGTTTGTGAAAACGACTTCGGTGAAATCGTCTGAAATGTGCACCGTCGTGTAAAAATGCGTTAAATGTTGAATAAAATTATCAAAAGTTGACATCAAATTTGAAATATGTGTTTGAAGGTCAGTCGTTAACACCTCAAGATCGGTAGAATCGGCAGTTAAAGTAAACGTCGTTAGATATTGTTTTGAGCTAGTCATCTTTAGTTTATAAATAAAATGGCGTACCCTTTGGACATTACTAGCGTTCCCTGATTATTTCTATTAAACTCGTAGCAAACCGCTGTACCTTTTACATTATCGTATACAACAATCTGGAATATTAAAATAAAGGAACGACAACCTGGTTATTATGCACTTTAAGCGATGAGCCATTCGTTTTCCAAAATAGAAAGTTTAGAATACTAGGAGATATTTTTGGAATTTGTAAGAATTTTAAGAGATCCTTTCGAAACTCTGATTTTATTGAAGAGAGCAGGATATCATTGCTTCCTGAAAACATATCCTGAGTGCAGTAATTAGAAGACCGTCATATAGATACTTACAGAATAACTAAACGAATCGTAGTCAAGGTACCCTGAATTATCCAAAAATATTTCTGGTTCAACCATGTTATCTGCGTAAAATGCTTGGACTAAAAAAAATAAGATATGCTATTTATTACTTCTCGGAATCGCTTCGGAAGATAAAGCAGAAAAAAACACGACAATTTTATCATGCTCCTTCTTGACATCGATTATTTCTGGTCTAAGTTCATTCTTCAATCTCTTAAAGTCGTGTTGTATAACATCGCCCAACGTGGGGAAATCCCCCAAGAAAGTCGGAGATATCATTTCCGTGCGAAATGACCTTGATAAAGCATAATTAATCACATATAAAGCTGTAGATCTTGCGCGATAAGTAAAAACCCAGATTTCGCAAATAATACATGTAAAAATTTCAAAATTTCGATTTATATTAATAAATCGAATACAACCTAATTTATTTAAGCATCAACATTTCCACCTCTGTAAAAGAATTATTTCTCGAATAGTTTGATTTCCGTATTTATGAGATACTAATACATCTTTTGCATTCAATTAATTGATTAATTTCATATAAATTTATCGCAAAATTAAATATTTTCTGTTGAAATATATCTAGATTTGTTTTCTACATAAAAGTCAGTTGTTCTTTAATTTTTTATCCATACAACTCACTTTTACGTGCCTATTTTGTGTAGAAATCTGATAACGGTGTCAAGATTTTCATGTACACCCTTTGTTATTACATTCCTTGTTTATTTATTATTTTAATTGTCTGATTTTACAGCGAAGCTTTGTCAAAATAGGAAAAAATATCACAAATTCTATACAATTTATGGTAGATAAGATATTAAGTTAAGAACATAAAGAGCATAATCTACGATCATCCTTCTCAAATTAGATGATAATTTAACGTAAGGAGAAATTTTACATGTGAATTCCATTTGTTCTCGGGCGTTTGTAAATGAAAATGGGCTGAGAAGACACTGAAGGGTCAATTACTATGACCCCAGTAAATGATATATCAATTGATAGATTCCTTTTTCTGGTAGATGAATACACAGAGCTAGTTGAAAGAGGTCAGTGGCAAGATCATATGAAACCGTGCCAATAAAGTTCTTCCGACGATAAGCAAGATGGTATTATGCATGAAAATGTATAAAGAAGCTCAATTAACTGTTTTTAGAAGCCAAGATTTCCTTGTTGTGCTGATTGATTTGCCTTAAGTATAACTTTAGATGAGTCTTCCATTTCGCCCCCATTGGTGTATAGAGAAATAGAGAATAATTGTTGATCATCCAAAGCATAATTGAGGCATTTTTGAGTCGGCCGTTGGATAGTCAATATAAAATTGGCTGAATAAGTTCTTCCTAGGCCAAACCCCTACTGGAGAACAGTCATATTGGTAATATTTTCATTACGTAGATCTATCTTCGGTGTTCTATCGATCTGCTAATAATTCACGTATCGTTTTATAGCTTAAGATGCAGTGATTGAACGTCAAATAATCCCATATTAAAAAGCTGACTACGTGTTCCAACAAATGTACAAGACTATTTAAATCACGGTCACATTGGAAAGCACAATGAAATAAAACGGTCTTTTGGGGGTAATGACACTGACGACTCAAATAGAAGTGATGTATAAGACATGAAAACTTAAACAACTTGAACTCCTTTTCCTCTACATACCAAAATGCGTATATCAGACTGCATCAAGGCAACTTTCTTGCGTAACGCTTTTTGAGTTATATTGTTCTGTTTTGTGATGATCATTCATGGCACATGCAATGCGTGAAATATTGTGCAATGCACATACTCCATTTTGGTAGAAATTGTGCAAATTACATCGAATTATCTAAAAATGAACTTACAATTGCAGGAGAAACGATTTAATAGAAGGTATGATCGAATAAGAGTTTCTTTTAAGGAAGACTCCAATTCAAGCAGTTTAAAAGTGCTTCACCCTTTTTTGCTCGCCACAATTAGTTCATTTTTCAGCCACTTCTTTTAGCTTAGAGCTTGTGATATTTACGCCAAACTGCGCCCCATCACCAAGCTCTGACTGGAAAATACAGAGATTAGCACAATTCTATTATTTCAATCGACATATTTGCATTCTTGCACAAGAGGAGGTAATCATCCACCAATTAATGAATTATTACCTTCATTTAATATACATGTATCATTTTTTATGAAATTGTGGGACACGTTATCGCTGTGTGCGTGCCAGGATTGGGAGGTGCGGCCGTACAACTCTGTGTGCAGGGACCGTACGATTGGGAGGTGCGGCCGTACAACTCTGTGTGCAGCGACCACAACTCTGTGTGCAGCGACCGTACAAACAGTGGCCAATCACTAGCCTCTGTTTGTTTGTTGGGAGGTGCGACCGTACAAACAGTGACCAATCCTTAACATCTGTTTGTTTAACCTAACCCCAATCCTGATATGATTGAAGCTCCCTGCGTGTACACTTTATCCGCAATACCCGTACTGGATAAACGTGCTCCGTGCTACACGTCTGTTTCCTTTCATAGCTGAGCTATAGATTAGCTCGTTCTGGGAGTCTAGCTAGATGTTGAAGAATCTGCCATAGAGATTTCTGAGTCGGTCAGGCTTTACTAATGTAGCAATCCGCTACAAAATACAGGCCAATTATTGGATATAGAAAACAATTACCGTAGTTGGATCACCGACCCCATAATACTGTCCATTCAATTAGAATTAAGCCTTTATCTACCTTGTGCTCTTATTGGGAGGCAAATCCGATCTAATAAATATTGTCGCATGATTTCCACCTTTGTCTTTCAAAATTCATCAATAGATTCCATCCATTGATGACAACCATAAAACTTGCAAAGGCATTAGTCAATATTTCTTCCAAATAACTAATACGATTGTTAGGCATTATTATCAAAGGCATATTACCGACAACCAGATATTTTAACTTTAAAATAATAAAGTTGCTACATTATCTTCTTCGATGTATCTACTTGAATTGAAAGAGTCGAATTCTAATTAGCCTTATAGCATTAGCTTTAGGATCTCGGTTCAAAGTAGATATTTAAGAAATGCGCTTTGTTTCAGATATTTAATCTCAGTTTTGTGAGTGGTGCGTGAAGAACGCAGAGCTAACATGACTAGAATATTGTGGAATTTGAGGCTGTGCTACCAATCGCGTTGAGGAACGTGTGCGGTTGATCGAAAGGAGAGCCTTGAAATATTTACTTCATTTAATTAATGAGTCACTAATCATGGTTGCGGTGATCTCGCGAATTGTTAAAAACTTCGTGTCCTATCCTACAGAGGATGTAGGCCATATCTTAGAAACTTGTAATGGGTTATTTGGCACTTAAACGTACGTGGAACTGACTCTGAAATACAACTACTTTGTTCATTACTCGAATAAATGTATCCAGGTAATTTCCAGTCTATTGAAGAGGAGACAATGAAACTCCCAATTTAGGGAATTGAGATGATCGGGTGCAGAAACATCCAGATTTAAAGGCCAAGGGTTTAATATGCTTTGCGCAACCTAGACAAGGACTTCTATTTCCAAGTATGTAGAATAGTCTCGTGGCGGGCTAAACCCTAGGGAAGAGAAATTCTAATAGGAGAGGTAATCTCTCGAATTGAACACCCTGATCTCCCATAAACAGCTCTTATAACCTCGAAAGCAACATTCACTTGGTGTAGCACTTGAGCTTTTGGAAAAAGTAATGATTGAAACCCAGTAAAAAGGTGAAATTGCTCCTTTCTCTACGGAAAATGTCTAATATAAGAACTAAAGCAATATCGTGTCGTGATTTATATGTTATTTTATAAATTCCTACGGATTTAGTTCCATCGTAAAATTGCGATTCAGAGTTAAGAAATGGTACTAATTCGATGATTGAGTTTTGACTGTTACTTTAAAAATTTTGACAAGAAGATGTTGAGAAATCTGTTCATCTACGCGTAAGCACATCAGAACGTTTGTGGCAAACCGCGGACAGCAATGACTCCTAATGAAAGGGTGAACTGGAAATGGGGGAGGGGTGGATTTCAAAATTCTGAAAGTCAGAAATCTTGCTACATTTCAGATGCTTTCAATATGTTCCTACTGGAAGGGAATCGAAGTAGCCTCTACTCCCTAGGATAATTTCTTGAAGAGTTTGAAGAACTGATTACTCTATGTACTATATTAACAAGACAGTGAGTGATTTTCCCATAGAATAAAAGTAAGCACTCGTCTCGTTTAATTTGAAATTAAGACCACCGACCAAATAACATTATTTGATTCGAATATGTTCTACTTTATTTTCTAAATACCCAATAAATAAACGAGTTCTAAAATCTTCAGGTTTTGAATAAGGGTCATTGAAGTTACCTGTGGTGACAGCACAATTAATAGAATTACAGGAGGAACGTCAAAAATCGCTTTTCTTCGCGAAATTTAAATAACATTAATTTCAAATAATATTTGGATTTTTGAAGTAAATAGGTACTTATAAGTAAGTTACTAATTCAGTTCAGAGTTAATATCCCATAAACGGTTTAGTATCATTCTATCTCACTTTAATTAAAACAACGAAAGTTTGTAAAAAAATTGTCAACAAGTAGAAGTGATTATCGTGGACAGTCACTGCCTCAGTAATCCAATGAGAAACTGTAGCAGTTGAAATTTTGAACGCGATATGTCCTTTTCGAAGGTAGGTAAGATATTTCTATCACAAACTTGTCATTCTTTACCCGCATATCATTTACTGGAAAATTTATTTATCCATTTCAATTGGTCTTCCTCCATAAATAACAGTGAATTTTAAACCTTGCGGTTTGGTCAGTATTTGTTAATGGGTAAATATTGAAGAAAGATTTTATTACCACAGATTATCACGATGGGTGAGATATAACACAGTCCAAAGGAGGCTTAGAAGCTTATTTCGGTGGGTAAAGTTCATTTGCCAGATGCTAAATAGTAAAGTAATAGATGCATACTTACTTAAGGCGTTAAGAGATCAATATCACCATAACTTCACTGTTCTATTTACTTTAAACCTATCAATATGGCAATAACATATCGTCAAAGACATTACCCAAATAAATAAATCGCAATAAATTTGGTGCTTCCACCTTGGCTTTTACAGGAAATATTCGATTTTACTGTGCTAGGACGTACGTTGAGAGCTCATTTGGGTTATAACTCTTGAATATTATAGAATAACAGCTATTAGGTAGAGAAAAATCAAAATAAACCCTGTTAGCAAGATCAAGCATGAAATTGAATCAAATTTTGATAAGTTTTAAAAATTGTGGATACAAGCTAGCCTATTGAGCATAGTGAATGTGAACATAAAGACATAACTTAGTGAAATTTACTCCAAATGGAAATATGGGTTGCTAAGTTATGTCCAGGTGCATTCAACATTGAGGTTCAGGCTTTAGTACTAACATCTGCACCCCTTCGCTGTTTCAAATAGTACCAAACGTGTTCGCTGTTGCCACGATAAGACATATAAAAGCTTCTGGAATACAGTGGACAACGTAAGTAACTCATGTTTAAAGAGATAAAATTAAAATAAACTATATTCTCGCTATTTTTTATGGTACTACACATTTACCAAACACTGGGATCAATACAAATAAGGAACGGTTTTGTTAAAAACAGTTTCCAAAGGGGCGTTGAAAGTCTAATCCATATAATGAAGCTGTCATGAAAAAATAGAATGTTAATATGAGTTCAAATGAATGGTCTCAAGACAGATTTTAATTCGTTCAAAGGCCTAATATTTTAATTAGGTGAATTTGAAGTAGATACGACTTAAGTAAGCCTTTGGCTAAACCTTAGTAATCCTTCTGTTAGTCCAACTAGTTGCAGTAAACTACGACAAACCTATAGCAAAATCCTGCTCAATAAATCGGCTATTTCCAAAGTTAGGCAATTGTGAGTACAATTTATGCTAAGCTACAGGGGTAGTGATAGTTGATAGGTTTGGACACCTCAGCACGCACACTCGCGCCTTTTCGATACACGATTATAGCACGCATGCTCTTTATAGAATGTTATAGATCACGCAAAACCATGTAGAACGGCTTTGGTGGGCGTTTTCCACTCCACAACCCCCGTTTCCGGTTTAAATCTCAGTCTGAGGACGATAACCTTGAATATACCTTTCATATAAAATCTGAAAGGAATGACAAATTGATTTCATCGCAATAGGAAGGTGTATAACAGGCTTCCAGCATGTTCATGCCACGCATTCTTTTTATGGAAAAAGAATAATTTGAGCTTTTCATGCCTCAAGTCGATCTAGGAAATTCACTGAATAGGACTAATTTTAGTGCCTTGTTCAGAGAACTCTCCCTTATGAAATCACACGTGACGACCACCGAAAAAGTTCTTGGAACGTTGTGAAAGCCTTTGAATTGCCAATACCACGCATTTTATATGCATTATTCTCCAATTCTGAAAACTTGATGCCAACTGGTTCTAGCATAAAAGGAATGCTATTTAAAACTCATGTATGAAATTAATTAACAATGGTACATACGCGTTATTGAAAGTGCAGCTAGTCATTCATTTTATTCAAAAATTACCTATGTAATAATAAACCAGAATTTCTCCTTTTAGTTAGTTTTGATAAAGCTGAACTAGAAGGGGATAATTCAAAATTGAATTTCTGTTTCGGACAACTTAGTGTAATTAAACAAAATTCACATTGTAGTAAAGTTTATTGTTAACGCCTAAATTTTTGAAATCGACTAATATTATCAGTGAAAACATGGAAAGCAACTTACCTTTTATTTGACTCAGAGAGACCAGAAATTCTGTACTTTAAAAAATGTGTCATCCTCCCTTTATTTCACGCGAGCATTTAAGCATTTGAGAGAACTTTGAATTTGAAATTACAAAATAAGTTTCAGTTTGTATCTACTCAAAGGCTGCACACTTTCTCTATAAGTCATGCCTCGGGGTGGAGGGTGAGGGAGGGAACCCGAAGATCGGCCTTATAGTAGTGTCAAGGAGAAATGTTTGTCAGTTATTGTGGGAGGGTCATAATGGAAAGTTGACGGTTCTTGATAGGCCAGGCTTTAATTTAACTTTTAATTACGGAGCCTTATGGGTTATTGATTAAGGTTTCTGTGTGATCACATTTTGAGCTAATAAGGATTTTGGTTTTAGAATTTTGTTGTATCCAGAAGGATTCCATTTTGCCACTTGGCGCGTTTTGGATATATGCATACATTATGTTTGCAAACCTTCTATTTATAATGGTGAGCTACAACCGGTATAATTCAACATTACAACACGTTCGAGACATTAAAATTTCAATCTTCAAGAAAAGATCAGCGTTAAATTGAGCAAGTCTTCAATTATCTTTCGCTTCAAATTCTGTAGTGACACAGTTATTATTATGTGAAGTCATATGACACACTTTCAGGTTTTTAAGGAAACGTGAAAAGTAGAAAAGAGGAATGCACATGAACTAAGTTGAGAGCCTTCATTTTCTATGCACAGAGCCATCTTTTTTTCAATTTCTGCTTTTAGAAATGCAATTAATGTCTGATCAGCAGCTTTTTATCGCAGTGAAGTGCATTTGTTATGTGAATTATTGAACTCCTTCTTCATTTTTCTTTCTTCCTGAACTTAGGCAATTACAGGCGTCAAAAGTCTTCGGTAAAAAGGTTGAAAACAAAAAGTTCAGTGCTTATTGAGGATAGACAATGAATGGCGTTTTTAGTGCAAGAGATAGAATTATTAATTTATTCAAGTACGCAACCGGAGATCTTGTTAAAAATCTAAAATTTGTTTTTTTTTCATATATCTATATTTTTATTTAAATCATGGCTATCTGTTTTATTTCCTCTTCTCCTCAGATCGAATACAATTGTTGCGACATTCAGACACACGAATGATGAACGCTGTGACCTTGTCCTGCAGTTTATTTCTGACGCTTGTAAATACCCCTAATTGCATAAGATGATGTGATCCATAGAGGATATTCTCTCTGAAGTCTTCTGGACCTATTTTTCTCAGTTCCTAATTCAATGCAGTTTGAATCTAAGATAGAAATAGAAATTTATCTCTGGCAGTAAGAGCGGTCCCAATGAGTTCATTTGCAAATTCGAAAGACCATTTTGATGTATGATAAAGACATCTTTTTTTCTGAAGGTTATGCTCAATTCAGAAGGTACAAAATGCATAGCGAATTGTCTCTAGAGTCCTAGAAGGGCGTGACGAGGAAGTTTTTGGAGATTACACGCAGAGAGTAAGTAAGGAAACAGAAACGAGTTGAGGTAAAGTAGAAATCACAGTGTCTTATTTGGCATTTAGAAGAGGCGAGAATACTACTCAGTTCCTGTGAGCAAGTTCCACTCCTTCGGAGGCACAATTACATCAGCTTCTACTAAAATAGCCAGAACCATAAAAATAGCATATGTTGTTAGTAGAACAATGCCGTAACTTCGGCGCATCTGGAATCTTGTGGCGAAAGCAACAATAAGATTCATCATTAAGACCCCAATTAAGAAGGAAAATAGGAGAGCATGGGTAAGAGTGAAGGACATCTAGGGGAAAAGAATTAATTCATTAGAACTCCTTCCGAGTATTTTACTACCATTCTAGTCATATAGTAGAGCGATGACTTACATCGGCCTTGTGGTCACCTGAACGAGCTAATTTTATGGTGTACGAGGCGCCAGCGCCTACAAGTAGGTTGAAAAGTGGTGAGCCAATGCAAGCGGCAAAGGCGATTCGGGGATAACCATTGTGTGCCAATAATGAATTGGACATTAGGTCTGTAAATGAAAAATATATGCGGGATAAAGATTTCACTCATCTCTGAACTAACATGAACATCTATGCTAAGATTTTGCCTCAATTAAAATGCATCAATAATGGCACTTCGGAGGATAAAAGTAGGTCAAAGCAATATGGCCGGTAATTCGATTAAATCGACTAGTCAATACCCCCCCCCCTCAAAAATATCACGGATATTAATGTACCCACTTGTATAATTTTTAGATCATGAATGTTAAGGTTGCGGACAGTAGACACGTATATTTTGCAAATGATTTCTCCTTATTATAATCGTCAATAAACCGTCTTGATGTATCAAGAGTAAATAGGCATGATTGCCATATAAATTGTTAATGGGTTGAGCTTTTTCGTTTACCTGCTCAAACCAGTAATAGAAGGCGTTTATAACGTCGAAATTTGTTCCGATCATTTGAATTCCTTTATTTTAGTTTTTATAAATCTCTTTTGTAAATGATAACAGATTATCATACACTAGGATCTAACGAAGAATATATATATTACTTAGTCAAACACGTCTTCCCTATAGGGCTTATTCAATCGCAAAATATTGATTGAATTAGAGTCCTGTCTTGCACATTAGAATTGCTAAAGCGAAATCCACACGCCTTTCTCTCTCTCTCGCTCTCTCACTCACAAACCGCCAAGTAAACCAACCAGTGAGAACTTCATGCATTCGCATAAGGTAGGGTATGAAACTTTCATTGCGTGTCTTCTACACATTTAGTAGCGTGTCATGTCAACGCCAAGTTTTCAATGATAATGCCACCTTCAATTTAAACACATACATAGCGAGGCGTTGCATGTTAAATACCCATGCAAGGAATCAAATATTTTACTTTCTCTCCTTCACAATTCCTTAGCATGGAAGAATACAGGGGAGTGAACAAGTGGATTAATCATAATTTCTATTCCAATTTGATTAGAAACCTTGTTATGCACTTTTCAACGTGATCAGGTGTATCAACTACAAAGATTGCAAGGAAAAATATGACGTCAATTCAAAAACAACTTACAGATTTTCCCATTACCTATTCGCCACCAATGTTAATAAGTATTTAGTTAATTCAAAGCAGGAGAACGTAAAAGTATCTTACTAAATTAACTTATTTTCTTATCGTTTCATAAAAGCAGCATACTTCACTCAATGGGCCAACTTGATGTGCAATAGATGAAACAAGTTCCTGGCATTTGCCAATACTCAGAATGTTAAGACAACCAGTGCGCTCATGCGATTTACCCTAAATTGTTCAATAAGTTCATGAAAAATTGTTCTTAGAATGAGAAATTTTTCGCTTTGAGGTAGATTTTAAAATAGCACACATTAGCTGCTATATATCTCTTGGTTAAATTAAAAAGTAATTCTTTAAAGCGCATCATTTTAGAACTTTCTTGAGCTATTTTAAACTTGCAGACTATTTGAGTTGATATTTTTTACTCGCATTCACTCTTCTTAATTAGCTCCACTAAACAACAGCTAAGCCTCAAATGGTAGAAAAACAATATTCTGTATTTTAAATACTTAATCGTCATATCTATACTTCTACATTCTCAATAGAATATTAGCCACCATTCCGTTGTTTCAATTGTGTCTTGATTCCTCAAATTCACATACCTCTGTGTGATCTTTTCACTTTCCCTACACTGACATCACCTCTATTTTTAGAGTACATCAAATAGACGACCAATCTCAACTCCACATAGTCGGATTTTGCCGTCAGCTCCCATCTTCCTGCGGCTCTTCAAATACTCAGCTTTGCGCCCCTCCCGTCCTGCCCCTAAAGGCGACTTATAACTGAACTCTTTGTTTGCTTATTGCTCTTTATGGTAGCCCTGTATTCATTAGACTCTCGAAAAGATTATTCGACTTACCGCTAATGGAATTAGCAAAGGCCATGACAGTAATGCCAAGAATGGCCTCACTTATCTCCCAGACTATTCCAAGGGCTTCGAGTGAGTTCACAAGTTCATGCGCAATTGCGTAGATCCAAACAATTGAGGTGAGAAATCCCAGAATAGCAAAGAAGGGTCGGTGATAGGGTACAGGTGCACGATCCCATCTCGAAGTTACGAAAATGGTGATTGCCAAACTGGAGGATATTAATAGAACTATTACCACCACTGGGAGATTTGAATTTCCAATTTTGTACAAGCCCAGTGGCATACCTCCAACTTAAGTTAACAAGAAGAATATACACAAATAGAAGTTGAATTTCTGGATAAGGCTAATAAAATAGGGAAACTGACCTGTGATAAGGAGCACCCAGAGCATCGGAGTAATTAAGCACTGGAAGCAATTGAGGAGTCGACACCAGCCATGCAGATCATCAATATCCACTGAAGATAAATCAATATAGGATCTACTTTCATCATTTAACTCAGCAGTGATTTGAGATGCATGATTATGTGATACACCTGCATTACCAGCTAATTCTGTGTCCCCAGAAAAGGTCGGTAAAATTACATCACTTATAACTCCTTCTTCATTTCCATCTCCGAACATTTGAATTTCACTATCACGAGCTGGTTGGTGACTAGGTTCAAGATCCTCATATACTACAGGAATAGTCAAGCTGAAGAGAAGAAAGATGGGAGCTTGGATGATTTGGATGAGTTTAACTGGAATGGATAATTCATGCCATTCAGATATATCAACTGGACAGAGGGTGTATATGAGATGATGCCACATGCCTTTCTTGGCCCACTTGAGAAAGGGATCAGCATATTTCGCATCTTCACAGTCTCCTCCCTCATTCAAAGACTTGTCTGCATCTGCTTTTACTACTCTTTCCTCTACATTGTCAACGATTCGAACTTCCATTTCCCTATCAAGATTCTTAGATCCAAGGCTGAGTCTAGAATCTGAATCAGCAGACACATTGAAATGTACGTCATGACTGTTTTTGTCTAAATCTCCCAAATCTGGCAAAGAAACTGAGGAGATTCTCTGAAGTCCTTGTTTGCTAGGCTGGGAATGCCGATGTTGATCTGGAAGGAATCCCCGAGATGAAGGATCATCAATAAACGATACTGCGGGACTTCGAGACTGCGATGCATCGTGACTATATGTATGAAAGTCTGAAATTTCGCCAGATTGCGTGGCATCGGATATATTTCGATATCGGTGACGCATATCTAGATTTCCTAACAGTTTGCAGAAAATTATTATTATAATATTGAGTTGCAGTAATTACGATATCTCGAAACTTACTTTTCAGACTTGGATCGCGCGCACTTTCGTCATATCCATAAGGCGGGATTGCTGAATCTTTTAAGTAAAATTAATATTTATTGAGTTGGTTATTCCTGATGGGCAAGTCTTACATTGGTGGATTTTCCGAGTAAAAGATTAAGATTAGCCAATTTTTATTATTAGCAGTAAATTAATTCAATCAATAACTATAAGATTGATCGGACACTAATGACCCATAAAAAGTCAAATGAAAAATAACTTACTATCTCTGTGTTCGTCATTTTCTTCATTTGCTGCAAATAATAAAAAACGAGTAGTTACTTACCCTTTTTAACATTATAAAGTCACTAACGCCGGTTAAAAATTCATTCTATCCTCAAAAAAGTATGAACGACAACTGCATTAGTCAAAAATTACACCCAGTAAAGCACTGGACACGTAGGTAAAAATTTATGCGGTTTTATTTTATGATGTTGATGAAAGAACTCTATAGGCTGAAATTTGGTAGACAAGGCCAATTATTATTCCCTTTGCAAAATGTGAACCATGGGACAATTATCTTGTTCACTTGGCCTAGATTGAATTGCGTAAATGCTAGAACATGACTTGTCGCTCAATTAATACTAAAGAGGCTTCTTGAGCGTAGATCCTATTTCAAATTCAGAAAGAAAATTTTTCCGAAAAGTCCTTTATTTTTGAGCTGTTTGTTACAGACGGGTAAAACAGACCCCAATAGACTAGCACTTTCTGCATTGACACAATACGAAGCAACCTATCTCTTTTCTCCATTCTAAATTCAGAGTACTTAGAGCTAGCAATTTATGATGCTGTGATTTTTGAGTTTGGTTATCACAAAGTACACGCTTGGCGGAGTAATACTGTTGATATTCTAGTTTGCAGTGGAAGTTACTCTAACCGTGGCCCACAAAGATACTTACCAATGATCCATCTGACGACGAATGGAAGTTGGTCCATTGTACTCATCCTTCTGCTTCCATGTCTTTGATAAATACTTGGGGTTCTAGATCGCAGGCCGATTCCTCCCACCACCGACCTTTTCCTAAATGAGGATGAGCCAGCGGTCATTGAATGAGATCCTCCAATAGCTGACCCCCTTCGAGAAATACACAGAGGAGGGGTACCTTGAGGTTGTGGAGAAGAAGAGTGATGAGATTGTTGAGAGGGAAGTACAGATGAGACATGAGGGTCCCTTGGAGGTGCCAGAGTCACTCTAGTGGGGCCAGGTAGAGGTGAAGGGGATTTCGTAAGAGTGGAAGATCGTCCACTTGTTATACCGTCAGTTGGCGGCCCAGTTACTTCGATACGAGGGAAACACTGAGGTGAAGTGCGTAAGTTGCCACCGTTACGATTTGTTCGCTTTGAGATGCTCATGGGATCGGGTTTCCGCCGAAATCCAATAATTTTAACTGAACATAAAAGAAAATGGATAAATTTGTATTTATACGGATTTTCAACAATGCGAAAATGAACCAGAGCAACAAGGAGTTTAAAAATACTCAATTTACTTTCTTCCACAATATCGATAAGAGAGTTTCAGTTCATGTTAACTTACTAACAACATTAATCTGACGAACATGGGTATGTATGATCCTATTTGATTACATATAGATTATTATAAGCCATTTTAATCAACTTTTTCCAATTAAGAGCGAACAATTCGCATTTATGTGTCTTTACCTAGTGCATTTTGCAAGATTGTCACTACGTCAACTTTAATAGAGCCCCAAATTTCGACAAGTTCCCGCTCTATTGCTATTCATTAACGGACTTATCTGCGTGACCGGTCATTTACATCACCGATGAGAAAGATCATACAACGTCTGGTTGTTACTACGGTTCAATGCACTTCGGAAACTAGTATTTAATCTTGAATGTTAAAACAAAATAAGATAAATACATCATCAATTTTCAGCTTGATTAACACTTTCTTCCTCTAAACAATACGCATTTTACTATTCTAACTTTCACGTTTTCACGATTTTTGAAAAAGCTAGTTAGATAGGCTGCATATATATTTGGATAAGAGGGGTGTGCGATAGACTTACCTCCACGTGGTGCACCCTGGGCAACGTATAATCATACGCAAAATAGTCTATCAAACCGGCTGTTGACTTCTGACTTCAAACTACCATCGCCCCAATGTATGTCATATTCGAATTCTTCCACAATACTCATCTCGTCTTTTTATACCTTTGTGTCTGTCTCTTTTACATCTTTGAAACACTCTTCTGTTCCCTCCCCAACCCCTCTCGACTTTTTTTCCCTTTGATGTTCCTCCTTCCCCCCTGTGAAGCCTGAATTCAACTAGAGGGTTAATGACAACCATCAAAACGCCCGCCATTTGACATAAATAAATGTTTGAATAAGCTATGTAAACGCACCAAATTGACATTTGTACGTGTATGAGACTAATTGACCTCATTTTGAGTAGTGACTTAGGAAAGATTTACTTGAATAAATACGTAGAAATCTGGCAGACTTATGCAAATATGCTGGTTTTGTTTTGTTAAGGGTTCCATATTT
>UZAE01012940.1:6151-29150 GCA_900617975.1 Rodentolepis nana | reverse complement strand
AGCTCCTCATTGTAGCGCTAAATTTATGAAAGTGATATATGGAATTGCGAGTATGCAAGTAAGAAATTTATGCAAGAGGTACACAGATGTTTGCCTCTGTATACTTCCCTATACTAGCTTACTAGCTGGTTTCTTTAGTAAAAGCGCAAAGTGTAACCAGATCTCGGGATTGACCTTGCGAATCATTGGTATTTGAATATGGTGGCTTGATATGCTTCACAAGTATTTGCGATTTGGCAATCGGTGGTGTTCTATGATTGTGAGCCAACGCAAGCACCTGATCATTTGTCTGTGAAAGAAGTGGCCAGGGCTCGTTGATATATATATATATATATATATATATATATAAGCCATTGATTTTCTACATTTCTGTAAAGTTCACTTCGTGTGAAGAGACAACGAGTATAAACTAGATTTATGCATTGGACGCAACTTAACTAGCCAATTAAAGTTACATAAAATAACAGATTAAATCCGGATAAGCACAAGTTAGATAGGCAACTTTAGGGAATAATGACAAGGTGTAGGTATAGAATAAAATTGACAGCAATTAAAACCCAATTAATGAAAATAGAAATAAGTGTTGAGGTGAGGTTCTTCTCTAATGACTTGATAATTTCAAGCAGAGCTTGTGATACCTATCTTCTCCGTTTTGTCTAAAATGTGGTGATTAAGTTTGTCGGCTTTCAATTCTTATCACAAATAAATTTTCTATTTCAGCTTTTAATTAGTGAATTTACTGTGCTGGTGCCAATACTTACATTAATGAAAAAAATTTCCTGATTTTAATTTTGACAATCAACTGAAAGTGGTTAGAGTGGAAAGTCAAACACAATCAGAGGAGTGAGACTACAAGGTGCTGAGAGCGTCACATCTCAGTTGAATTTTGAATTCCGATTGTTCAACATTCAGCAAGTTGGTAGTTCACATTCAAAAACTCAACATATCATACCCCGTCCCCGAATAGCAACAAATATTCGCTCACAATGTTTAATACTCATTGAGGGTCTTGCTTAAATTGGGAATTTTTTGGTATTTCCTCTGAATATTTGAGAGGGCAAAATTATCTTCCATGATATTCAGCCGCTCATTAATGAGAAAGGTAACATTTTTTTCCTAGCAGTAATTCTACTTTTTGGCCAATGAATTCCAAACTTTTTTTAAAAAAATCATTTTGTGGTCACACTGCTGAAAGTTTTCCTTGTCACTAAGTAGAACTCGCTTTAATTATTTATTAACTAAGATATTTAGTAAAATGCTAAGTACGATGAATGCAAAGTAATGCAATACCAATTGACTGTTATGGGTAAATATGATTATTAAATCCATTTTGTTGAGTCGTTAAAAGCAGATCGGATGTTCAGAAGGTGAGCTGTCATGTCGGTCTTTTTTACTAAATTCGCACAAAATATGCCTTGAACTATTTCAGCATAATAATTTTCCAATTTTAGTATCTAATCTTACCTGCTTACTGACATGCAACAGCTCGCAAACATAATTCAATATTTTTTTCATCGAGAAAAATATCAGAATACGGATAATCGTAAAGAACTTTAACTCATTACTTTATTACTTCATTGTGGGGGTTTTGGTCAAACCGCATTGCATTATAATGTCATATTGATTTCATCCATTTTTAGCAGTTATCGATTAAGCAGCTGCCAATTGTGATTAAACAATTTCAAAATTTCAGGCACTAAATCAGAGTTGATGCCAGTTCGACTCACCGACATGCTATCAAAATTCAATGGAATCGATCGATGGCCACTGATGAGCGTTCAATTCTGGGGGGAGCCGTGTGCTGGGGAATGGAAAGTCATAATCGATAACTTGGAGGGTATCGATGGGTTCCTTCAATGGCGAACTATCAAAGAAGACTTTTTTCAGAAATCCAAGGGTCATTGGGATTCAGTCTATATGATCGCTTATGGCACTGAAACTTTTCCCATTCGTCTGAGATCTCCCAATAAGGAAAAGCCTCCACCTTCTGTGAGCTATTTTATACTACTTAATATTCTATTCAGTACTGTGTTACACAAAATTCTATTAAACGTATTATCTGAATTAATCACTTAACATTTATTTAAATATCGAATCTCGCTTAACACTAATAGGTACCGTTCCTCTCCCTAAGTTAATGTTTTTTTATTTTGTTTGATATTTACGAAGAGAGAATGTTTTCTCACTTGTGCCGTGCGGTGTTCTTTGGCTTTTTGCTGAATGTGTCGGTAAACTGTTGTAAACTGTTGAAGGGAAAAATGTTATTCGCATTGCAAGTGGTTTTTAAAACTAGAAATGCTAATTTTTACCGTCTCTTCCTATCGGAGAACTTGAAGATGCATGTGATTAAAACACGGTTATTATTGTTATTATTTAGGCTTGGTTCGAACGGTTCGCCCAATATGTGGTATCTGATCTTTCTCTTCCTCCCGCGGGATATTCGGTGAGTAGTTCTTTTTTAATTATAATTTTTTGTATGTTTACTTTTATATATAGCAATTAATACTATTAAATATATATATATATTTTAACTGAAAAATAGTTGCTCCTTCTGATAAATGAAAATTGTTTGAATACTTGTTAGGAATAAAATATTTGACATTTTGAAATGCATAGATTTTGATATCATTTTTTAGACTGCTCAATTTTAATTTGGATGGAATGAATTAAAAATGGGAAAGATTTGATATTCGTGCCCAATCCAATTCATTTCGCCTACTTTCGCTCTGATAAAGTGTTAATTCATATAGAAGCCCAATCTTCACTGCGATTAAATTTTCACTTCGATCGTTTTCTGCATGTGTAATGCACATCTCAATCATTTTCAACAAATCAGGTCTCCCCTAAGTCGTTGGATACAATATTAACCCGCCTATCGAGTCCAATTGCTTGTGCATAAAAGAGAATGCCTTTTCCCATATAATCACAACAAATCAAATGGTAGCTGAATCTTTCTTTCATGCCTAAATCTACTCGGGGAGGTTAATTTAGCAAAATTCAACCCTGTTAAGGGACTACCATGTTGAGGATTAATTGTTGAGAAACCCAGTGCACCGCTAGCCATCAAATCCATGTTATTTGACATCCTACGGGGATAATCCTTACTGTTCGGTATTGAGCACAATCCCTCTCTAATTTTGTTTTCCTGTAATTTGGCTGAATTGAAAATTTAATTTCTAAAGGCCTTTTTTTTCCCACCCGCATCTGCGATAGTTTTACTGGGAGTTAAAATTTACGACTTTCCCATTGCCTTGTTAATCAAGTTTCTTCATTATTGAATTTCACTTTGAAACTTCACTTTTCTCCTTCTACTTAATTTAGTATTAATAAAAACACTAACGAAATGCCCAGCTAAATTCACTAAATTTTATTGTTTTTTTTGTGGAATTATCATTTATCTTTCAGTGTCACAGTCAATGCGCCATGAATGACTGCTGGGGACCTTCAGCAAGTCAATGCGTCAAGAGTTGCAAGAATTTCGTCACTGAGAGCGGGTTAGTTCTGAACCTCCTGGTTTTACTTTATTCGATATTTCATTTTCTGTCGCCCACATCTCTTTAGGTTTTTCATTAACTGCAGCCATTATTACATTGCATTGCAATTGATTGCAATTTGAAGTTTCTGAAATACCTTCATTTAATCCTTCTGAGCCATTCCAGTAAAACTTTTCTACAGCCGCTTGCCTTATGCTCTTAACCGCATCGGTCTAAAACCAAGCAGGGGTCGGTTATATTGCAATTTCATTCCTCTGTCAAAACAGAATGTTTATGTAAGCTTCCCTTCTGCAGGTTGGGAATAGTTTGACAACCGGAAAATTAATCAGATCATTTAGCCTCATCCGTCCTGTTCGTGTTTGTTTTAAATGAAATAGTCTTTTGGTAGTCTATTAACGCTATTAGTAGTAATAACAAATATGAGTGAGTTTATTTTTGAAATTTGGAATATAATAGGATTTACTGGTCTAACTAACTTGGTTCTAAGTCATTTTCCCATAAGATGTACTTCCAAGCTAGATATTGGGTGTCCAGTTGAGTCCAGATAATTATGATCAGTTAATGAGCGTATTCAACTTGACATTTTGACACAAATGTATACGTGAATTTATATATTAAAGTTGATAGGTAGGAACGAAGGTGTAGTGTGTACGGCTATCTTAATGAGTAAGAATATTTCGGAATCTCAAAATACTTCACAATTTTAATATTTAATAGGGGAGATTTCGATTTCTCCTCGAAAACAAGGAAATATGTGTTTCACCTCTCATCGGTACCATGTTAAGTGAATTGATGCAGTGGTTCTCAAATTCTCCTCTTAAATTCCCCGAACTCGATTCAATAAGAGAATTTGACCATCTCGTCGTCGAAATTTGTAGTCGTCCTGGTCTTTTGTGCAACTCTTAAATTCCTTCTTTTTAAACCAAAATCAACATTGGTGTACTGTAAGCACTTGGCCATACATTTCTGCTATGGTCTTTGTAGCGCCCCGGAGGTGTTCAAACCCTTAACAAATAAACGCACCCTCACGTGCTCTCTGCTTCCTTTGGGGAATGCGACTTTTTCAATACCCGTAGTAAGATGAGTTTACTTCTGAGTTGTCTTCCTCTGTCCAAAACAAAATATCCGTCTGCAAAATGTTCGATTTCTTATTGGTGCTCTTATTTTGTACTTTAAGTTTGATCCATCTGTAGTGTTGTGTGATATGCGCTTTTCTATTCAAATATAATGCTATGAATTCCCTATAGATCAATCATGGTTTATTGCAAATTTTGGAAGTAAATATAACCTATTTGATTTCTTAAAAATAACAAATGTTTGATCTGCATTTTGAGTGATTACCTTAAAGTAGACAATATCCTGTTTAAACGTCAAATTCATTGGCACTTGAAAATAGCGAAATATTCTTTCATTGGGAGGATATTGATGATTACTGCATGCTAAATTAAACTAATTGTTATAAATGGTACTTTTAAAAATCAAGCAAGTGAATCATCTTCCTGAATAGCTCTGTGTACTTCATTGAGTGCTTTATACTTATTCTTTGTTTGTAGCCAATGTGTTGCAGCCTGCCCTTCGGGCACAACAGCCTTAATCAGCTCAATACGGGCTGTAATCGGTGCCGAAATCTCACCTAACTACGTGAAGGAGGCGTTGCGTTGTGAAATGTGCTCACTCACCTGTGCAGAGTGTCTACGTCCGGGTTCTGAATACGACTGTACATCATGCTCGGGAGATACGTATCTAGCACCATTCCTTAGTCCCAATAAACCAACGTCCTTCACAAACCCTTCTATTGCTCGACTGATCGCATCGGCTGCGGCGGTGCGCGGAACAAAGGTGCTAGTTGGCTCCTGTGTTCCCCGATGTCCCAGTCGATACTATGCCAACGAGACAAGCAGGATATGCGAACAGTATGTTGGCCATTTATTGGGTCTTTTTTAAATAGTTTAAAGCATTTGAAAAGGTTGTGGTATAGAGCTTAATGTATGCTTCTAATTAGAGGGAAGATTATAGGTACTGCTATTGGTGTTTATGAATAATTAAATACTGCGGAAATATGGAGAACGAAGTGGAGTGGGGTTTAGAACGTATAATTACTCCATTATTTATGGTGTCGAAATAGGCTGAATGTGATTTTAATGCAATTCTTTTCTTTTCAATATTTGACTTCTGAGTTGGCCTTTGCCCGCAACGTTTGTCAGTATTTTCTTCTCAGATAGTCAGAAGCAATTAACTCGGACTTCTAATTTTATGAAGCCATTAGAGTCCACATTTATTCAAAAAATGCCTCAAATTTTATATATTTAGTAATCTCATTATTGCATGCCATAGAGGTCATTTGACCCTCTCAAATGATTAGAGATAAACTAATGAAACGCATTGACAAGACAAACAATTCGCAATTAAAGCAAAACTCTTAATGAGCACTAAGCATTGTGACCAAGTATTTTCCTCAATCCAGAGAGAAGTCATGAATTGTGGAGTATTTGAATGTGATCTACCCATTCATTGAATGTTATGTAGTCGCTCCCAACGTATCGATTGTGAGATTTTCCACTTTAATCCCTTTCACCTGATTCTCGAAGTTTAAATTGGTTTGGGCTTTGCTCCTTTTGCTTTCCGTTAACCAATAATCAACAAAAAAATAATCCAAATTTTACATTTCCTCACAATAAACATTTTCTAAATTAGCGTTTTCAAAAATCATGCTTTCAAAAAATTATTTCCCAGTTCCTATTATTTTCCACATATCTTCCAATCTTCCCTTGATAAGGACATTGCTTTACTTACATCCTAATGCGCGAAATTAATTAGCTTTGACATTTGCGCCATATTCTATTTTGTTTGAATTATTGCAAACGGATTCTTAACTTTTGAAATTGGCGGATAAAGTAATATTGATTATTTAATAGGGGTATTAATTGACTATTTGATCGGGTCATTATAAACATTTAGGTCGAATATTTGGCTTACTAACCGATTGAGTATCATATTTGACAAGAACTTAATTCCTCTGTAAGACACCAAATTGTTGCTTTGGAGTTTGAGTGTTGTGTTTGCCATAACTTAATGTCAATAGTGGTATATTTATTATTTAATTATGTGAAGTTGCAAAGCACTATCAGAATGCATAATTCCGCAAATTATCCACTAACTTGGCAGAGCATACATTTGCGTAAATAATGCTTAATCAGGCCATCTATTATGAAGTATGCCACAATTGTTCCGACACCATAAAGAGGAGGCTGGTTAGGGCAAACTTTTGTTGGCTACATTTTGTGGCTTTCTATTTATTGGGTTTGTTCAGTTTGCGATTTGCATGAGGAGATTGACCTTCTTAAGCGGACACTTCAAAACCCGACTTGTTGGACAGCGAACCTATTGACAAATTGCTATTTTCTTGGTAAGCCTATGAGAAGAGGAAGTGAAGTGTCTTTGATGTAGGGCCAATATCGCACTCACAGCTCACAATAAATCGTTTTTTTCGCCGTCCTATCATTATTGTCCTCTGATTTTTTTACTATTTTTGATTACCCTCTTTACGATTTCCCTTCATGGCCTCCATTCCAACCATCTACTTTTTGAGCCATTGGCAGCCATCTTAGTTAAATTGTATTTTTCGCTGTAAAGACGAGATGAATATACTGACTATCACATTGGCCACCTTGAACGGCTTACAAACTCTTTCGAGGTGTTGTTTAAAATCTTCTGCGAGCACTTTGGATATTTTTTAATTTAACTTTACGTGAGACGTTATTTTCTATTCCTTTAATTGTACTCACTACTTGACTGTGTACGATTGCTAGCAGTGTGCATTGTACATCAATAATGACTTCCAAAGATTTAATAATTCTAAAATGTAAGAATTGAAATAAATAAGATCAACAGTTTAAATTTTCAAATTTATAATATGAAAATGTAACATCTTTTACCCAGCGTCATTTACCTATTTGCTAATTTGATTACAGGACTAATGATGCGTGCCTTATATGTTATCTTTACGCTTTATTTCCAAAATTGTTATTAATTGACGACTAAAAGTTATTTTTCATATAAAATGCTAGCAATTGCTGCTCAGATTACTCCAAAAAAGTTAGCTTCTGATTTTCTGACTAGATTATTTACCCTTATAGTTCTGACGATTGGTAGATACTTAAGAGCATATTCGGCATATATTTGCATGCAAAATTTATTGATTGGTTCATTGAGTATCAAGATTTATTGGCCATTTTTAAATCAGAGATAATGTGTAGAACAAATTAGGTCTCTCCAATGCCTATGAATACCTCATGAAGACTTCAGTTAAAAGTGCCGATTTTCCCTTTTCTATATCCAGTCAAGTCCTTTGAGGATTATAAAATAAATCATGAATGTCTGGTTCTAAATCAAATCACCCCACGCATAAGAAGTATCTTTCAACAACGACTAATCTTTGAATTTTTAAGCGCAAAGTTTTTTTAAAAACGCACTCAGTTTTTTTGCGCAAAAATACAATGCCAGCCCTTTCAAAATTTCTGTAATTAATTTTATGCGATTAAATTCCACTTTTCTTTGAATATCCAATTAATTACAGAGCATTTCATCTTTTATAAAATTATATATTTAATATTGAAAAATATATTTCCTTCCATGTAGATGCACGCCGAACTGTGAGGAGTGCTCTGGACCGGGTGATGCTTCCTGTTTGAAATGCGTCGAAAATTTCCGTTTCATGGATGGCAAGTGCACTTTTTCTACTGGAGCAAATCGATGTCCCAAGGGTAGGTATTCTGTGATATTCGCCAGAGTTCAATTATGTGTATTGCCAGAAGTTTTTGAGCCGCTCAGCAAAACATTTTTCATATGTCTATGGTTTTTGGGTCGTCCATTGGTCGCTTCGGTCAGGTAGTTTGACGCTTTTAATTGAAATGTCTTTACGAAGGTACAATTCTGTCCACTGGGTATACAGAAGTTTTTAATTTATATATTTACTGGCTGGAATAGAAAGTGAAATTTGGGAACGTCCGTCTTATAAAACCAACATTTGCTATATCTTGAATGGCAATATGTAGATTCGTGACTTAAAGAAAGTTTTATATTTTGAGATATGCGTTCAGATGGAGTTATTTAAAGCTATACATTTGTTTGTAGTTGCATAAACTGTTATTTTTAATGTCACGATTAGCCTGACTCCAAAGCCAGAGGGAATGCAGATCTTTGAGCAGACAAGTCAAGTCACTTATTGATTAAATTTGGAAACTATTTATACTCATGAAAGTTAATCTTCCCGGGAACTGATTTAGTCCAGAGAATTTAGCAATTGGACATCATATTTTGCTATGGTGGGATATGATTTATCAGATAACAAACCAATTGACAAATGGATTCGAATTTCGGCGAGCCGTCACAGTTATGACACTGTACTTTCACCTCATCATCCCAATTCAACTCAAATTTGGCTGATAGCAGGTGAAACCATGCATCCAATATTGAATGGCTTTGAAGGAGTGTGTACCGATGCCACTGCTACCTCTAAGACGATAAATGGAAAGATTCTCATATAGTTCATATTAATTCGATCCAATTTAATCAGTTTGAGTTCAGAAAAAATCGTTTTGTTTGAAGTTGAGACTATTTGAAAATACTCTAGTACAGGGAATCTCACCTGTTTGATGCCTGCGGTGTCTAAACCATTTCACTTATTTTAATATTTTATCTTTCGGTATTTAAAATCTCTTACTTGTCAGTGGTAATTTTTGACTCCTTAAAAGGAGTATTAGGAAAGAACTAATTTTATCGAAACATTACTGAAAGTAGGGAAGATTTTTGATTAATAATTCCTATTTGATTGAGATTAGTCATTTAAGACCTTATCTACGATATTATCAAGTGATGCACTGGTGTCAACTTTGCGTTAAATATGGAGAAGTGTGGAGGAAGCTAGATCTAAGTGGATTTCGGTAGAATATATTCCAGGGGTCTTTTTACTTTGATATATGTCCTCACTCTGTGCTCAGTTAGGACTCTGTTTAATGCATGGTGGCAAACAAATTTTCCAGGCCATTTTTTCGCCTGCGTTCATTTAGTTAAAAAACACCTAAATTTCCATGTGATTTTAAAACTGAACATTTATGCATATCCCAGCATTGTATTATAGAATCTGCGCCAGTACATGTTTTTGAATATTTCCTACGAAATTATCCTCAACGCAAAATAGAATAGCCTAGTTTGAAGACAGAGACTAATATTTTTGGTTGCAATAATTTTTTAATTAACTCCCGATTTCATTAAAAGTGTTTCAGGATTTGTAGGCTTGATAGTTTACGGCCAAAATAGTTCCTAGAAATTTTCTTTTCAATGCAGAAAGAGTTTACTTTATTTATTTTAAATGGCAGGTGTTTTGATAGCTATCATTAGCCCTTTAATTGACTTCGGGCTTCACAGAGGGAAGGTTCATAAAAGTAGCAGAAAGTCGAGGGGTGGGAAACAGAAGAGCGATTCACAGATGTAAAAGAGGCAGACAGACACAAAGGCAGAGAAGAAGGTAAGATGAGTACTGTGGAAGCGGTCGAATATGACAAGCAGTCGTGCCATGGTATTTTGAAGTCAGAAGTCAACTGCCGGTTTAGAGCCTTTTTTGCCGTATGAGTATACGTTGCCCAGGGTGCACCACGTGGAGGTAAGTCTATCGCACACCCCCAGAAAGAGTTTACTTAGTAATAGATGAAAGAAGATCTCAAATATCAGATTTCCAACAGAAAAATGTGAAGTTATTTATTTATTTCAAATGAGTTCTGGGGAAGTGGACGAATATGATGGACAGTGAGGTCATGATAGTTTGAGGTCAGAAGTCAACTGCCAGTTGATAGACTTTTTTCACCGTATGAGACTACGTTGCCCAGGGTTAACCACGTGGAGCTAAGTCTATCACACCCCCCGAGAAAATAGGGAAAAACCAATTGGGCTTCAAATGTAATTGTGCAATATTTTCTAAACTTGAACATACTTACGTTGAAAATCGTACTTCTATTTTCCTTCTCAACGTCATTAGGATTGGAAATTGCTTTATTATCACCTACTTTGCTATCTGATTCAATTTTCGCTTTATCTTGAATCGAATTTTATTTCCCTTATTTCTCTCTTGGAAGCCTTAAACCCACTGGCTAATTTAGTTATTTTTTTCTTCTCAATGACGCGGTTTTAGTTTAAGAATTCTCTCCATCAAAGAATCCAGCAATAAGAGTCATCGTTTTTTGTGCAAATTTTGCATCCAAAATCAGGGCTATTTTACTCTCCATCTCTAGTAGTTAATGTGCCAAAACCTGAATAGAAAGCTATAGTGCCAAACAGTATAGAATAGCTATATCAAAAAATATTTCAAGAACCTCACTCTTTGTTTGGTGCTGATCAGATGAAATTTTAGACAAATCGATATTTATCTGCCATTCAAAGGACATCTTTCTGCTTGAACACTTTTGAAATGTTTCGAAGGATCCTTAGCTCTGCAATGCAAAGAGGGTAGATTATAAATTGTTGAATTATTTTGCGAAAGTAACATTTCGTAAAGCACGTTTGATCTTGGTTTTATCTCGGTCACAACCAAATGATTAAAGGGAAAATAATCGTTTGCCAATGCGACGTTTTCACCTCATTTTTTTGTTTAAATAAGTGTTTATGTGGGTAGTATCAAATCACAAATTGATTAACCGAGCACGAGAACTGAGGTGCACTGGAAATATTTAATTCCTTTTGCTAATATTTTATTACTCTGAAGTATCTTTTTTTTGAATATTTCGCAAATCAAGAACCAGATATCGCCCTATCTCTTTTCCAAACTTACATTAAGCTTCCAGAGTAGAGGCTTACTTTGGCATTTGAATGCTTCAAAGTTTATGAATTGAGGTCCAATAAAATAGCTGTTTGAACTAGTGATCTAGACGTTGGTTTACACCCTTTTGACCACATTTTTGACTTACTGTATTTAGCCTCAAAGATTAAAAATACCGAATATTTTATTTCGTTAATCCTTTATTTGTTACAATCGTGCCCAATGGTCTTTAATATTGGCGCATTTGAATGAACCTTTTGTTGGAAAAATTTGAAGTATTTGTATTAGCGATAATTAGTTGATTAACTGAAACCGCATCTCGATTTTCATTGATTCAAGTTATATTTTTTAAAAGTAATTTTAAATTGCTTACTGATTAATCTACCTTTTGGCCAACTAAGTATTCAGCTATATACAATACTGACCTTAACTTACACCCCCTCCCCATCCAACCAATCTTCAAGCTAAGGCCTTTTCTTTGTTAAATCATGAATAAGAATTCCATCACCATCTCTGTCTTTCACCTATGTCATCGTGGTACACTTCAGGAAGTTCGTAATAGCTAGTGCTTCATATCTATAACTAATTTGTAGAAAATACTGAAAATGCATCGTTTTCAAATATTGCTATTTTATAAATAATTGTTTTTTGCGAAGTTATATTTAAAAGCTATGTCAAACTGTTCACTTCCTTTCAAAGTAGATGAATGGTTACCGGATGTTTTTGTTTATCTGAATTCAAAAGGGTATAAACTATATGGACTGTTCAATCCCCCTCCCCCCCCCCCCCCCCCCCCAATTTCGGGTTTATGCACAAACATCACTTGTTCTCCAATTGTGTTTTCCATTCTAGGTAGCTTCCTACGCGACGATGCTTGCTATCCATGTGACGAAGGCTGTGATATCGATTCTTGTTCTGAGTACGGACTTTGTACATACTGTGATGAAGAAAACCGGTGAGTGGTTGTTTGCTTTTCCGTAGAAGGATATCTCAGCAAAAATGGCTTCTTAATTTGGGTAGTGCAAATATGACTCAATAGGCATCCAATATGGATGCATTCGTGGTTACTTGATAACACTTTCGTTGGAAGATTAATTTCTGTAACAAAGTCATAGGAGCTGGTGAATCCCGTCATACCCAACCTGTGGCTAAACTTACCCCCTCCCCCCTAAAACCCTTGATCTTCTTAGAGTTACTGGGATATATAGACCTTTATTGAAAGAAAGACCATGAGTTGAATTGGACAAGTGGAAATTAATGACGAAGGGAGGAAGGAGGTGTGGGGGGGAGGTTTAACAACACTAAGTGAAGACAATCCGGATAGTTAGGAAGAGACGAAGTGAGGTGCTCCATTTCACATCCTTTGTTTGTTGACATTCTTGTTTACTTTTTATAGTATAAACTCGTTAAGCATTTTGTGGTTTGTTTTTTACAAAGTACAACTCGAATAGAAGGAGAGGTTATCCTGAAGGCCTTGTTCATTGAAATAGGCATTCAGTCAGTCTTCTTTTTGACGAGAATAGTCTATTCAGTTATCTATACTCACCAATTGGTTACACTGATGTGAGTTGATCTCATGACCTTCACCACACTTTGGCAACTTCACTACCATCACAGTAAAATATCATATAGTAATATTACAGCATGATATTTGACGTTATTTGGAGGAGAAATGCTTGAATTAGTAATAGTATTTATTAAAAAAACTCCTTTTATAAATTTTGGAATTGAGTTTATTTTCGGTGATATTTTTTACAATATTGCTCGTGAAGCGCTTTTTATCACACCAATTAATTCACTGCATCCCGTGTTGAGGCGTTCAACGCGGAGGAGTTGTCAGACAGATTAATGACTTCTAAATGAGTAGCCTACAACGTGTTAAATGTTTAAGAAAAAAAATGGCAGGTGCCTAGTCGGCGCATAAACAAATATGAGTTATCATTACAGACACAAACTATACCTGGGATCGAGGGAGTTTTATTCGCTCCCCGGATTTTTTTCGGAACATTTCGTTAGTAGGTTGCTTAAAGGTGTTGGTAGAAATATTCTCGTGGTCGTCCTCTTGGATATTAAGCATGTTCTCCTTTTCCATTCAGCCGAATACGAATAGCTTTCGATTTGATCGTTTATCCAATCCACACTGGTGACAGGCTAAGGTGGGGTTTCTCTCAAATTTTTTATTGAAAAAAATTACTTAATTGAAGGAGTAACTATCAGCACTATTTTACTTCTTCTAATCTTTGCACTTATTAGCTGCAAATTATTTAGTCATTATCCAATAATTCATAACTTATTTATTTATTTCAAATGGCAGGCGTTTTGATATCTATCATTAGCCCTTAAGTTGACTTCGGGATTCACTGATAGGAGGAGGAACATCAAAGGGAGAAGAAGTCGAGGAGTGGGGAACAGAAGAGCGATTCACTGATGTAAAAGAGACAGACAGACACAAAGGTAGAGAAAAGGTGGAAGTGGCCAAGTATAGTGTACAGTAGGGTCATTGTAGTTAGAAGTTAGAAGTCAACTGCTGGTTTGATAGACTTTTTGCCGTATGAGTATACGTTGTCCGAGTGCACCACGTAGAGGTAAGTCTATCGCACACCCCATAACTCGTAACTTTCCGAGAATAAAGATGTGCACAAGTCATGCGCTTGGGTCTAGGCACTTCGGAGTTAAATATCGAATTTTGACCTGACCTCATGAAAAAACAATTTTTAGAGGAGTTGCCGTCACTTGTGTTTGTTGTAATTGGGTTTTTACTTAAGTCGATTTTCAAATTAATTCAGGAAAAAGTTAATATTTGCATAAAGGAATAATCAGATATGCTCAGCAGCGTGATTGTTATGATTGCGCATTTTTTGCCGGTTCTTTGTGTATTTTTTGTTTCTCATTATGCTTTTAATGCGACCTAGTTCGACCGTCCTAAGTTCTCGTAAAGTTCAAACGAGTTTATCTCAGCTGCTTAATTAGTTATTGCCATTTGATCAGGCGTATTGGGTCAAGTGACATGCGAACTTTAGAAACTCCAATTATGCAGTTAGCACTTTTGAACATCACTTATGAATCGTTGTACATGTAGATTAAGAAATTAAATGATCAGATCTTTATTGATTTTAAGAAAAATTGAATTTTATCTATACCTCAAATCACATTCACTTTCTGTTTCTTTACTCCCTAGGGGTTAGTGGTTATCATGACTTAATGACCTTAAACAACAATCCATTATCATTACGAACAGTGATGCAAGAAGTTAAACATTTATTTGTGAAAATCAAACACAGTGTACTATTAGGAATTCCTGCGAATTATAAAGGGGGGTGGATAGTGTTAAATGTGCCGACAGGAATTTCGAGGTTTCAAAGGGTCGTAGTAAATTCGATCTGGAATTCGAGCTGTTTAATATTAATTGAATCAGTTCACATTCCAGGATTCTTGCATTGAATACAGTAAATTCATGTCCAATACCTGACTAAAATTTTTTCTGTTCATTTATCCTTCGAACGGATTAGATGGCACAGTGAACTGCAGCATCTGGTCTTATAACTTATTACTTTGTCGATAATTTTGTTTATCTTTTTGAAGATTAAAATGCATGGATGTCTTTTAGTGAAATTAACAACTCTCCTTCGTATAGAACCGGCATTTTGTGGACCAAGCTTCTAAAGTTATATAAGTATGCGTATTCCGCGAATTTGGAATAAAGTCGTAATTGAACTAACACCCTAACGCTTTGGCATCACGCTATAGTGCGTTGGTACCATGTTTATCATGCTTCTTTGTATATTTGGGTGATAGTTTTATCATGGAAAAATTTTCCTATGTTTCCCCAACGCTGAATTCCCACAAAATTTCAACTACTTAATTTTTTAATTTTCTATTTTTCAATGTTTTGTATAACATATTTCAGCCTAGTAGGTAGCTGCTCGTCTATTTCTTTTTTTAAAATTGTCACCAACAGTTTCCAGTTGATGTCACACATTAACAACGAAATTTTTACTTCTTAACATATTTTATCGCCTTTATTAATTGAAATAGCATCAATTTAATAACTGAAGCACATCTGGCTCTTCCCTATGCTCTATTTCCCACTAATATATTGAATGAATTAAATTAGCACAATACTTGAAATATCGTAGTATCTTTTTTACATTTCAATAGATACATGATTGATGGCCATTGTAAGAAGTCCTGTCCTTTCGGTTTCTACCCGGCCTTCCGATTGACAAAAGACGGTCTCTACCACTCGTCTGACAAGGGTGGAAGTGTCTGGGTTTGTGCACCATGCCCGCCGGGTTGTGCAAATTGCACCGCGTCGTCTGAGCAAGCTCAAGGTTTTGCAGTACCTCGCTGTGATACATGCCATGATGATCTCATTCTCCATTCCGACTCGGGGCTCTGCACTTCTCCCTGTCCGATTGGGTAATATTTTTCGGATTTATTTTATGCCAACTACTAGATGTGCTTAAATTACTCTCTCTCCGACAAATATACCCATTTAAAACATGCAAATAGTACCATGATGCAATAATGAGTGATTGTCTGGAATAAATAGTCCAAATTTGCGGTGCAGTTGAGTATTCGTCTCTGATCATTTAATTCGTCTCGAACTGCTGTTTTTAATATATTTATACCGGTCTATCAACCCGATAAATCGTCTTGTGGGGTTCTTTTTCCATCATTTTTTAAAGTTATGACAGTAATTTTCTTTGAAAAAAATTTCTTTTCCATGAGACTCAAAAATGTCTCGTTTTTCGATACTTTGGTCAATTACTAATTACTCTTAACAAAATTGAGTTGGCTTTAATTCCTAGTACTCTGGAGTTGTTTTAACAGGAATGCTGGTATTAAATTATACATTTAATGATCAATTTCGTCATTGGAATCAAATAGGTTTTGCCAAGATTTGTTGCAGACGCAAATCTGGTTGAGTAACTTGAAGAGGGAATATTTAATTCGTTGAGAAAACTCTTGCACACGAATATCAACTCCTTATTGTGTGTCAGTTTGACTCGCCCACCTGTGTGGAAAAAGGTTGAATGTCTTTTCTTGTTTTCTTTTTTTTCTTAACAATCTTTCCTCTTTGTTTTGTTTTTCGCTAAAACAATTAAGATCTCTCTATTCTTGTCATTAATCTAATTTCCATATAGGTTTTAAAGCACTCCTTAACTCGTGATGTTATGGACAATTGGTAGGTATTTCCGCTTTATTGGCTATGAAAGATCGCGATTTCAGTACCTCTAATTGAGGTTCACTTGCGTTATTTCCGCATTTTGAAGAACTCTCCTATTTTATCAGTTTGTGTCTCTCATTCAATTGTATTGGCCAGTAATATGGCTTGTACATGTGGTTTCTATTACAGAGACGAACACATGTTAAATAGATATTATATTATAAAAGTGTCTACAAAAAATACTAATAATTCCAAAGACTACTGTAGCGTGTCGCTACACTAGTAAAGCTTGACGGACTCAGAAATCTCTGTGTCAGGTTCTTCAAAATCTAGCTAGACTCCCAGAATTAGCTAAGCTATACCCCAGCTATAAAGGAAACAGACGTATAGCACGGAACACGTGTATTCAGTCACGCAGCGATAAGAAAAGTGTAGCAATCCACTACACTACTTATGAAAGGGTTTCTCAATGGGTTAAGGAAAATCGAAGTCCACCAGAGTTCAATCTATATTCATGCTCAATTTGTTGAAAAGCCACGACTATGAGTTATCTCTAATTCCTGCATTCAACACAATCCTATTCAATCTTCGAAGGGTATTTTAAAATTGCAAAGCGAGCAACATTGACAAAATAGTTGAGTCGATAGAAAACAAGACCGAAATTGGCCAAATCCAAAATCGACTTCACTTCGAGATAAGTGAAAGTTCGAAACTCTTGAACATTTAATTAAGCAAACTATCACGTACGGGGAATTCGGTTTTTTACCAATCAAATGCGGGATAATTGGGCCTGGAAATATATGTCACCCTCTAAAAAATAAGTTCTGATCAATAATTTGCAAATGCCCCTCAAAGCAGGCTAAAAACGTCCGTAAACACACCGAAAATTACGATAACTTTGTTCCTCATTGTAACAAGGTAGAGATAAATCAGTGTGGTCTGACCAACCGCGGAATTAAATTAATCGGTTATCCGACTTTGAATGTTTTGAAAATGATTTCCAAGTCAAAATTTTTTGCACATTTTCTACCTTGTACTTTTCTTCTTGATTTCATCTCCAATTTCATTCCTTATTCGACTGTTCAGGTGTCTCTCTGACAACCCATGCAAATTCTGGAATTGATTGAGCACTAACGAGAAGTATTGATATTGATTTTTTGATAATATCTGTAGTTAAAGTGACTTCATCTATTTCAGCATTATATTAAAATGTTTTATTGAGAAGTACATTGCAATTAAGGCTGTTTAAAGATATGATCATGAATTATTTCCATGGGAAGCTTTGACTTCTCTAGCCCAATCTACCTTAAAGTTATTCCAACCCAAGGAACTATCATTTTAGCTCTCTTAATCTTTTTACTTTTAAATAGAACTCTCGGTCCGAACTGCTCATGGACCTGTCATCATTCCTGTTTAACATGTGCGGAGGATTCAGACTCCTGTCTTCAATGTCCTGCTGCCACTTATTTAGCTTTTGGGGAACGTGAGATCAACCACATGATGCCCTATGCAAGTACAAATATTAGCGGTTATGGCTGTGTAAATGTCTGCCCTGTTACTTCCTACCCTCTTCAAATAGGCGAATATGAAATATGCATTCCCTGTCCTCCACTTTGCAAATCCTGTTCTGGTAGGATTATTAGCTACTTAATAATTGACAGTAGACATTTAATTTTACTTAACTTGCTATTTTGTATCCTAGGCCCTGGCAGATGCACCTCATGCAATGAAGGCTACACATTGAGCAAAACCGATGGAAAGTGTGAGGCCGAGCACTCCTGTCCTCTGATGACATATTTTGACGAAAACGATAAAGTAGGTGACTTTCCCGTCGGCTTCCTATCTTTCCACTTTCGAAGAAATAATTATATTGTTCCTTTAGCGATGCATGCCGTGCCATTCTTCATGCGCACGATGCCGAGGTCCCAATCCCACTGACTGTCTCGAATGTCATCGAATAGTTGACAGCAATTTAAAACCCTCCCCAGCATGCCTATCAATACCTCAATTCCCTAGATTTATGCAATCCAATGAAGCATTCGAATTTGATACATTCTCAGGACCTTGCATACCATGCTGTCATGCCGGTCGACTTTTGGAAGTTGAACCACCTAAAGACTGCTTCTTCTGCCTTCCTAATGAGCGTGAGTTACGCATGCACTTATTTGTATGTTGAGTTCGAATAGTCTTCGAATTTCGGATTTCGGATGTGCATTTTAACTTTAACTCTCTTGCAACTTTGTGTTATAATTAGCCTAGCCAAAACAATTTCTGCTGCAATATATAGTAATTCAATGGGACTGGGGCTACAGATTGCATGCACACAAGGGGGAACTAAAAATTCAAACTCGGCTCTAATTTTAAACTCTGTGCGAAGGACCCGTTACCATGATTAGCTCTTAAAGCTAATCAATGCCTTGTAAACGCGACGAAAAAATAGTCTTGCCCAATACCAAACAAATTTGTACTACTGAATACCAACAAAATACAGCCGAGCACATAAATTTTGTCAGCATTGGCATACAGTACGTTGTAGGAGCATGTAAAGCTAAGCCACTTACACAAGTGCTTTCACACAACGAAGATTTGACTCTCCTTGTGTATAGCCAGTGTCCACATGTGTGTGTGTGCGTGTGTGAATAAACACGCTTACCTCCTGCCCACTAGAAGGTGGAATTGGGTGTCTTGGATTTTGCTCTCTCTCTCTCGTATGTGTGGCTGCTTTGCTGCGCATGGGCACGGTAGTTAAGATAAACACAATGGTTGCGTGCACGGACAAACACAGAATACTTATGGCACCACTGCAGTAGCTCGTGTGTCCCATGACCGCTAACTGGACCGTGGTCGTGTAACTGTCTCCTTTCTCTATCTCTCTCTCCCTCCCTCTCTTAGTGAGAGCGTGTGTGTTTGTGCGGGTGCGGGGAAGAGTTGAAATGAAGTCGGTACTGCTATTTGTGCGTGTGTGTGTGTGTGTGTGTGTGTGTGTGTGTGTGTGTGTGTGTGTGTGTGTGTGTGTGTGTATACCTCCAAGGTAGCCTTGATTCTTGTCTAATTAACCACTAAGGCACCAAGATGCTGCAATAAATAAGGGATAACATTGTAGGGGGGGGGGTGCTTTATTGGCTCTCATTATGGGGAATTCAACCCATATCACCTTGGCTAATTTGGTAACATCTGTAGGAGAGGGAGTATACCACTAATTGAGTTCACATTTATCAAGCTTAGAAACCTAGTATTGCAACAGTGTATTTCATTTTTCTACTGTCTTATATTTTTATGAAAAACAAACACTAAAATATCCCTCTTTATAATGAGTGTTCAATTATTACTTCTTTTTTCAAACGAAACCTTGACTACGTCGAGTAGTTTAATAAACGTATTGAAGGTAGATTGTATTCCTTACCTTTTGTCTAACTCACAGATCTTATTGCAAATATAGAAAGAAGCATTCATTCGTTGCAATCAATTCATCATGAATTGAGTTATTGTTGTAAGGACCAATCAATCGATTTTTTTGACAAAATTTTCTATTGCCCTGGTAATTGCCTTGTCGTCAAGGCGTCAGCCCATATCGCCGATACTCGCCACGCTCAGTGACCGTCTTAGTTCCATTGGCATGCTCGAACCTGATATTGCGAAATTAAAGGCAAGGTTTGATGGCTTATGGATGATTTGTTGGAGTAAAAATAAACCGACCATTTTGCACTTGGTTTAAAAAGAATTTAATCATTTGAGATTTAGACATTTGAAATACTTTTAGTGAATGGTAATGAATGAGCACCCGATTTGCGTATGCCGATGTTGTTTGCAAACCGAATTAAAGGAAGCTTGATTATGATTATTAGTAAATTGTATCGGGTCATTACGAAAGCCAAATTTCACCCGACATGGAGGCCTAGAAATTGGGAGCAGACTGAATTGTAGCGCAATTTTCTTCACTAATTAAACAACTAACTGACAGGTGAGCGACAATTTGATTAAAAATCGGATTATAAATGGAAATGGGGTCTGCGTCTATTGCGCCCTCATTGATTTCAATGAGCCAACGTAAGATTTGAGAAAACCATAGGCTTTTATCGCATTTTAAGTTTCTATATATATGTGTTTCTAAATAAGCCCCATTTCAGTGCAATCAAAATCCTCTAGGACCCATGTGTTTCATGATTTATTGTACTTCGTTTCGTAGTTGCCCTCCCTTAGTTGGTAGAACTTTTCGTAAATGGGACGTTGACTAATTTGTGCGTTTGTACGCGCCAAGGGTGGGTATAGGTGGGGGAGGGGGGGGGGGGGGGGGGGGGAGGAGGAGGTTAAGTAAAGATCGAGGCGATTGTGTATGCTGAGAGAGGGGAGGGGGTATGGGGGCTTGGAGGGGAATGAAGTAAGGTTGACTTAGGGAAGACATGGGGGTTGGGAAGGGAATAAATCAGGGCACGGAGAGGCGACTAAGGTGGTCTTTTTAAGGGGAGAGGGTACCACGTTTCACCTGTCCGATTACTGGTTCTCTTTTTGAGCGGCATTCGATGTACACCTTAATGCTACTGTTCGCTTTCCTTCTGCCTCTCTCTCTCTCCCATTCCTAGCTATGCAACTCTTCCAATCTTCTTTCTCGAAATTCGCATTCCTAATTGTAAATCTAAGATAACACTCATTTACTATACTCGAATATAGTAGTATTGGCCTAATGGAAAAAATCGAATTAGAGCACTTTTCTGGGTAGCTCCTGTGGGAAATACAGACCATTTCCATTACTCTTAACCGTTGTGATGGGTTGTTCCATCCACCTCAGTTGCGCACCAACTCTAATACGTATTCATAATTTTTAAGAATATGTGGGGTGAGGGTGAGGGTGAGGGTGGGTCTGCGGAGGAATTAATAAATTCAAGTACGAGTACTTTTTGCTGCAGACAATAATACACAAATTAATTAAATTACTTGTCACATGACTTTATCTTAGAAGAGAGTAACTTACTACGTCACCGTCTCCGCCCTAGCTTTAGGAACTGCTTGGCCACAATATGTGAGAGCGCTGGTGCAGAAGACGGCGTCAGCCTCGTAATCAGTGACTCGGTAATCATTACAAATAGGTATTTGATAAAGGGAAATGCCTGCAAGAAACTTTCATGCAGCATGATGAGTCATAAGCAGATCACTGTGGAAGAGGTATGTAAAAAAACCGTTGATGCCGATAAACCATCTTGCCACCATCCCTTTTGGGTCCGACAGTTAGAATAAAATTGACTTCTCGTCCTTAGAAATGCCCATTTTGTCCTTTTGAGCAGTTGTAATTGACAGAGTAAACTAAGATGCTTTGAAGTTCATTTATATTTTCATTTTTGTATTCAATGAGAAGCCACTTTACATGAGTCAAAGAAATTGAAGTCGGCCTACCTTAACCCACCAATAATAAGCGTTCTCCTTTCCTTCAGTCACTTGCACATCATGGTCATTTGTTGGTGGAGGTGTCGATCTTTATGGAAATTATACGTACAAATCGGACTTCACTAAGTTACCAAATGAGTCAATACCCAGTCTCTGGAACTGGCTGAAATCGGATCCCATTCGTTTGAGCTTCTTCATTACGGCTATCATAACGACTGTTATCGCCATGATCTACCTCATTTACTTTGTAAGTTTGCCTTTTAAACGATTCCAGGGTTACTTCTTGGAGTTCTTAATTCCAGCTGATTCTCGACCTCTCATTGCCTTTCAGTTGGCCGTGAAGTGCCCACGAAAGCAACACATCCGCGACTATCATTCACTATTTTTACGAAATGGCGAAACCGGTTCACGTCTCTCCCAACGGTGTCCAGAATCAGGTAGTTCGCCGGTCATGTGTATCCAATCGCCTCCACCGAGTAGCAATGGGACAACAAATGGTCGGGTGCAAAGCCAAAGATCTGATAACCAGTCCACCAACCCCTCCTGTTAATAACTTTAATCTTTATCATCTCATATCTTTAAGACAAAAGGAAAACAAGATGTACTTTCTCCTCTCAACAGTCCTTTTCTCCACTCGTTCTTTTCAAAGAACAACATGCCGGTCTCTTTAAGCTTTGAATACATAATCAGACTTACCCACAGTGCCTTTATCTAAGTCAATGAAAATGTCACTGAAATCGAAATCAGTAGTATACTTTACTGAGGAAGAAATACATCGGTTTCCTTTTTCTACCCCCCCCCCCCATTAAACTTTGCCGCGCACAACTGCAGACATCTCTGTTTCCTATTTTTATATAAAATTTTTGTTTTGTTAGAGTACCGGCGTTGAGATAAATAAGCAGGGAATTGATATCTTTTAGTCTCAACATCCTCCACCTCCCACCTTCTTGGACTGATCTCTTTCCTCATTCCTGCTGTCTCGTTCCTCTCTCAAATCCCCCAAACGTAATTCCCGCTCTCTCGAATGCTTTATGTGTGAGAATGCCTTCGTACTTGTGTTTTGTGAAATCCTCGGTATCTGTTTTTTTTGGAAATTTCTTTTAAGAAAAAAATTACTTGTGCTAATGCTTTTTTACGCGTAGAATA
>UZAE01012939.1:15769-29164 GCA_900617975.1 Rodentolepis nana | reverse complement strand
ATCGCACTTCTGTTCCCCACCCCTCGACTTTCTGCTACTTAGATGAACCCCTCCTCTGTGAAGCCCGAAGTCAGATAAATGGCTGATGGTATCTATCAAAACTCCTACCATTTAAAATAAATAAATAAATTTCCATGAAAAATTGATATTAAAGTTAGAACTTAACACAATATCACCTTAATTCTTACTTTTGTGGCGTTTCTCGACGTAGAGTTTAGTGCGAATTGGATCGCTGTCGAGGAAGAAGCGCATTACTTGATGATATTTGTGTACTCCATTGCAAGTTGGTTCAACCTCTTCTAACAACTGCCAAAGTTCATCCAACTCCTCTGAGCACAACTCAAGACCAACTCTACTCAAAAAGACGGACATGTAGATAGAAGAAATGGCCAATTTAGGGAAAAAAATTGTGGTGAAAATCAATTGCTAACCTCATCATGATGGTTTGAAATTCTTGTTTGTTAATGGTTGCATTACACACACGTGGCATATCCTTGTATATCTTGAATAAAAAAATGAAAAAATTGGGGGCATTATTTTTTATTCACTTTACATCTACTTTAATGCTGTAGTTACTTTATCAATAACATGGAATTGTTCTGTTATTAGTTTCTTCAGGGCTAAAAGAAGTTGACTTAAGTCACGTTGCTCCCCTGTAAAAACGACGAGTTCTCTCAACTGAGGATCGAGTAACCTATAAAAATCAATTACATTTGACAAATAACAATGAAAACGAATTTTTAGAACGTTTGTTATTCCTCTTCCCTCACCCTACCCCCACCCCCAACCCACCACTTTTCACTGCAAAAAACTCAATATTGTTTTAAATATGGAATATATTTAAAACAAACAATGCGATTTTAAATCGTGCATATTTTTTGTAATTTAGCTTTACAGAGAATAATTAATTTTAATTTAGTTTATTATTAGAAATTTATGAGTGATTTTAAGGGGCAAAATATAAACACTTACCATTTACTGGCGTAAGAACTGTCGTCAGAAGATTGCTTGCATCTATTGAAGTAATTAAGTAATTAATTAATAATAAGAGATATTTTATATGGAAATAAACAAAGGACGATTACTTATCGAAAACGGAGGAAATAAAGTGCTCAACGTCTACTCTGCAATCATTAATAAGTCGAACTTGACGAACAAGTTCTTTCCATGCACATTCACCCAAATCGAATCCGAAGGTCCAATTAATAAGTCTGCGGAAATGTGGCAAGGGAATACCCTTCTTTATGTACTTTCTAGAAGATATAAACAAATTTAATGAGCATATCACTATCGGAGTATTCGTGCCAATCAATTTTCATTCGGCCAATCAAAACTCACTTTAGCTTGGCAATGAAGTCTAATTGATTTGCATACACGATTTCGTAAATTTCATCTTCCAGGTAACGGACCATTCTCCGACTGTTCGTTTCGCAAGGATCGTAGTTTCTATGTTATATTAAAAGTGCAAAAACAATTATAAAATATTCGACTAAATTATGTTGTTCGATGTTATATTTAAATGAAATAAAACCAATTATTAAGTATGCTGTATATTTTTGATCAATATAAAGTGCTTTGCTAAATTAATAAAGACCTGAGAAGGGCCTACTCAAATAGAGTTGAGAGAAGTGTGGGACACGTCATCGCATGTCTGCACGCCAAGATTGAGAGGTGCGACCGTACAAACAGTGACCAATCATTAACCTCTGTTGGTTTAACCTAATCCGCCATCCTGTTCATGATTAAGCTCCCTGCGTGTACACTTTATCCGTAACGTACCCACTGAATAAACGTGCTCCGTGCTACACGTCTGTTTTCTTCATAGCTGGGCTATAGCTTAACTGGTTCTGGGAGTCAAGCTAGATGTTGGAGAATCTGCCGTTCTGGGAGTCTAGCTAGATGTAGGAGAATCTGCCACAGATATAAACGCGCTCCGTGCTACACGTCTGTTTTCTTTATAGCTGAGCTATAGCTTAGCTGTTCTCTAGCTAGAGGTTGGAGAATCTGCCATAGAGATTTCTGATTCCTAGCTAGATGTTGGAGAATCTGCCATAGAAATTTCTGAGCCGGTAGCTAGATGTTTGAGAATCTGCCATGGAGATTTCTGAGTCGGTCTAGATGTAGGAGAATCTGCCAAAGAGATTTCTGAGTCAGGAGAATCTGCCATAGAGATTTCTGAGTCAGTCAGGTTTTACTAGCGTAGCAATCCGCTACATGTTCCAGAATTTTTTAATACCCCAAACCGAATGAGATTATATAATATGAAACCAGTGACAACTCATCTATGGGCTATGGTGACACTGTGGTTAACGTGCTCAGCATCTAGGTCATAGGTCACGAATTCACTACCAACCTGTGCACACCCAGTGAGCTAATTGGTCAACCCCTCCCCTCCCCCCCCCCCCCCCCCCCCCCCCCCCGAAAAACTCTCATTCACCGTGAATGAAATTTTAAAAGTCACTTACACTTTCAATTTTCTATTTACATAAAAATATTTTTTGATTTTTGAAGTATTTCAATTGATATGTTTCCATTAGAGGACCTTATTTCTGCAGAACCTACTGTTCGTCCTCTCTGAATATGTTAAAAAATAGTTTATATATTTTGTGAATAACGTTGATTCTAAGTCTCAAATTTCGTTTAAGTAAGAAAATGACTATCTATTTACTAACACATTAACTTATTACTAGGATTAGTAGACAAAACGCATTATAATTATTTGTGGAAAATTAATACTTAATGGCTCGGAATGTAGGCTACTCAAAGCATGACTTCACTACAGATACTAGTTTTAGAAGCAATTCAAATATAGTTAAAGTTGGATACATTCACTTGAGCAATCGTTCAATTTTCATGCAGAAAAACATTTTTATACTGTAAATGAAGTCATAACTATGCGTCAAAATATTGACCTTGGCAGTGTTGAAATTAGGAGGTCAAGTTATAAAGACGCTGTTTTATTCGAATTTCATAATTTAAACTTCACGAAATTAATTAAAACCGGAAAATTGTATACACATATGGCATTATAAAGCTTTTATATTATTTTTTACATGACGGGGTGCTCATACGGCAAAAAAGTCTATCAATCGGAAGTTGACTTCTCACTTCTAACTACCAACACCCCACTGTATGTCACATTCTACCACTTCCATAGTACTCACCTCACCTTTTCTCTGCCTTTGCGTCTGTCTATTTTACATCTTTGAAACACTCTTCTCTTCCTCTCCCCCCCCCCCTCTCGACTTTTTTTCACTTTGATGTTCCTTTCCCTCTGTGAAGCCTGAAGTCAGCTAAAGGACTAATGGTAACTACCAAAATGCCTGCCATTTGATATAAATAAATAAATTTTTTTTGCATGACAATACTTTCCAAAAACAGGAAAAAAGGGCAAAGGAACCTACAGATTTGGAGTTGGACGGTGAGGTTGATTGCACTTCAATTGCATCAAGATTTTACCATAAAGTACTTTATTCCCAGTTGCCTTGCAGGAATCAGTGCCCATATTGGCAAATAGATCCCGCCTTCTGCAATACTTTTTCACTTCCTCCTCGGTAACTTTAATTCCAAGATCTCTTATTACCGCCAATAGATAAGCAACTGATATACAGCCAGTATTTCCCGCATCGCCTCTCCTAAATACATTGTTCAAGGCAACCAGAGAACAGCGAAGCTAAAGCCACAAAACAAAATGTTAAAAGAGAGGGCGGGGAGGGGGGAGGAGAACTAATAATAAATAAATCAATTATTTGCAAACCAGATATCTTAAAAAATCCAAAGTGTCCCTGATGCATGGGTGATTATGTTGCAGTCTTGCCAATTCGTCTCTGAAATGTATTGGAAGAGTGGGAATTGATACATTTAATGGCGACTTGGGTTGAATTGTATCACAACCATCTCCACCTTCTGTCTTAAATAGCAACGGTTTAGTTACTGGTTCAAGAGCCAATGGACGACAAGGATTCTCCTTCTAAGAAGAGAAAGACAAAGAGAGATATAAGAATGCGCATCACTAACCAAAATGGGTTTGTATTCATCGTAGATTTCATACTTTAATCTATGTGAATTAGGAAATTTGTAGTGATTCGGTTTCGGTAATTTATCTTTTGGCACACCCTCTGCGGTAAGATTGAGTTGGTCGATTAACTGTTTTGTTGAAATTGAGCCAATGCCGCCTAAATCAAATTTCCTACCAGAACGTAGTTAGATTAATTTTTATTACTGTTCCCAGAGTCGACGAAAATTTTCATCAATCAAGTGGATATTCATCCGGGAGAGCATTTCTCTAAATTGTGGTTTTAGAATTCGACCGTTTGGATCAAAACAACTTGGTGGAAGCAGTTCTCTCAAATTAAATCCCTTGGAGCGAGCTCCTAATAAAATATTTTCAAAAGCAAATGCGACTGATAAATTATGGTCATATCCGAAGGCGGATATTAAGTGAGGTCCATCAGTTTGTCCAAAAAATTTCTCGAGCTCATCAAAGCTTACTACATGCTTTTTATTTAAACAATATCTAAACTTAAACTTAAAAAGACATGAAAATAATATCACCTCTCGCAGAGTTTATAAAATTGATCCATCTTCATTTCTGGACAGAGAGTGTGAAATATTTTTAATAATTCAGACCTAAATGGCAATTATATGTTTCATTACTTACTTTGGCACTCTTCCATTTTTATGACAATCTGCTTCAGTAAACAAACTTTGAACGAAATACTTTCGGCGTTGAAATTGACATCTTAAAATAACATCAATCTTTAAAATGATGAACAAAATATCAAGCATACCTCATCAAGAGAAAGTCGTTGGGATCTTTTTTGGTGGTATGGCTTCAAAACCCATTTTCCCAGTTCTTAAAATACATGAAGCAATGATGTTTCTTACGATCTTTATCCTTTGGAAGGACGTAATGATATTTTTCATTTTTAAGAGGTCTGAAATAATAGAAACCTTGATCTTGATCTCTAAGCTGCTTTATTGTTACAGCATCATTGCAACGATTCAGTGGTTTGACTTCCAGAACTCCTTTAATTGAACATTCGGATTTGTTTTTTATTGTTGGTTGAAACACTCGATTTGTTGCAGGTTCACTGAGGTATTTATAATTGAATTTTACTTACTGTGGAATTTCGCAAACCCCATCAGTCATATTTAAACGACGCCCCGTTACTAGTAATTGTGCATTTGTTGAGGTGATGAAGGTCAATTATTCTCAAGGTGGTTGAACCGCTGAATAAAACACTAGGATGTTATTTCGAAATGTAATAAAGTTCCATCGAATATGTAATAGAATTTGATCTAAATTATCAAGTATTATTATTAATGCTTATTGGAATAATCTAAGTAAGTTGACTAGGCAATATGAAATTAGGAGGTAAATTCAATATTCCAAAACTTCCTGCATTCCTTTTACATTAATAAAGTTTATGTTGAAATTGCTTCCAATATTCAAGAAATGTCGAAAAGTGATTAATAATTACCTTCATATATATTTATTTTTCAATTTACCAATAAAACCAATTACAGCTCCAGAGGAGATTATAAATCTAGTGAAACTCAGAGTAATTAATATCATCAAAATGTAAGTTGATGTTTCACCAAGCTTTTCAATAATCATATCTGGACATGGCTCATTCTTCAGTCTCATATACCAGTACGTGGCCGACACAGGTCCTGAATCATAGTAAAAGTCCCTTATATCGGTCGCTGATTTATCCTCCTTCGTTGCTCCAGGTTTTCGTGGTGGGTAAGCTATTCCACAATTTTTATAACGATAGTTTTCAAGACAACAGCTATCTGGAACCCAGGCAAACTTAAATTCTTGCTTCAGAAATCCTTCTTCATCCATCCACCATTCACGATGCCATTGTGTTAGACCGCAGCATTGAAATTTATCGTTTACCCAATCGGCATATCTCCTTGACATATTAAATCTCAAGTAATTATCAACTAGTCCTTTGACCATTGTGGTGATGCTTTCCCTGAAAAATTCACTTCTCCGGTTGAAAACATAAATTAGAAAGAAGAGTTCGAAAATCAAACTGACAAAATGGACTCCTAGGAATATCAAAGCAGCACCTCTTTTTTTCAAACGAAGGGTTTGCAGAGCTGTTGCGATGCAGATAAATAGCCATCCAGCGTGAACTCCTGTAATGGATATTGCCATAATCACCGACTCCTTACTGAATACGAGTAGAAAACGATTACGCCTCACATAGAGTGTTATGGTTGCTGTTAGAAACGCAGTTGCGTGAATGAAGATCCATAGAACAGTGATAAACCATAATAGTTTGCCTGGGTTCATGTTGTTACTTGTTCAAGTTGAAGAAATTTTGTCACGTTGTATTCATGTGATCTGTTTAAATTGCACAATAATTCGTTCTAAATAACAGCGGGTCTAATCCATATCGAAAAATGGATCATCACATTTCTATAGCTAAATATCACTATTTAGTATGCTTCATAAAATTAAAATTGATTCACATATAAAGATGCGTCAATAATTATTCTCAATTTGTTTAGCGTGGGAGATATTCGCATACACCAAAATTGGATTCAGAATTGATTATAATTATGAATGTCTTCACTTAATAGGATAATCATTGTCGTGGGGGTGTGCAATAGACTTACCTCCATGTGATGCACCCAGGGCAACGTATACTTATACGGCAAAAAAGTCTACTTATCGGCAAATGACTTCTGACTTCAAATTACTATGACCTGACTGTTTGTCATTTCGACCCCTTTCACAGTACTCATCTAACCAACTCTCTGCCTTTGTGTGTCTGTCTCTTTCACATCTGTTAATCATTATTCTGCCCCCCCCCCCCACCCTCCCCTCGACATTTTGCCACTTTGATGTTCCTCCTTCTCTCTGTGAAGCCCGAAGTCAGCTAAAGAGCCAATGATTACTACCTGCTGTTTGAGATAAATACACNCTACCATCACCTCACTCTATGCCATATTTGTCCCCTTCACAGAACTCATTTTACCTTTTCTCTGCCTGTGTGTCTATTTATCGGCCTCTTTTACATATTTAATCATTATTCTCTCTCCCTACTCGACTTTTTGCCACTTTGATGTTCCTCCTTCTCTCTGTGAAGCCCGAAGTCAGCTAAAGAGCCAATGATTACTACCTGCTGTTTGAGATAAATACACATTAAAATAGATGCTCTTTTAAGCTAGTATCATAGCAAATTACACGAAATGGCCATTTAATTTTTAGAGTGGTGATTTTTGGCTTAAAGTGAATGCGCATTCACCATGAGTATTACAGTTATGTCAAGAATTCCACAGTTTTGTCTACTTCTTCTTCTTATGATATTTCATTATTTAGGGATTACATTGGTAATTTATTTGGACGTAAATCCAAAATCAGGCAGTATTATGAAAATACATAATCATAATTTTTTACTCTTTAATTTTTGAAAATTCTGTTTTTTACCATGAAGTAGGTGGTAGTGTCTTGGCATTCCTTTTTGTTTGCATTTCGATAAACTGGAATAGAAGTTGGTTTACTTAGTTCCTTCACCGTTCTTTCTGAAGTTGCACAAACTTGGAAAAGTGACTGCCACCTTATAGCATTTCGCAAGGTCTTTACTCAGGTTAGACAAACTGGAGAACAATGTCGCAATCCCATACTAATTCTCTTGGCAAATTTTCAATAATTGATTTAAAAGTTAGTAACTTGTTATTTTGAGGAAATATTAGAAAACGTAGGATTTATGCTTAATTTATTATTTCATATTTAGTATAGTTATGTGCGATTTTTGCTTATTAGAAGAATAGTTGGTCATGCTATTTTCCAGCCCACATAAATGCAAATAATACTTGCTGTTTGTCGTCACAAGGCAAAAAATTACAAATGAAAGTCCTTTCTAGTGTAAAAGGTAGGAAATTTGACCTTCCTAATGGTATGTGAAATCCAAGAAACTGCAGATTTTGGAGGGTGATATGTAGCCAGAATAAGAAAACATGTAGGTGTGTGTTTAAATTCGCCATTTTTGATGTCGTATTTTAAGTAAAATCGGAAAACTCAACGAGTTGAGAAGATAAATGAAGGCAATTAATAATGGTCTTTAGAGCCTAAAAAGATAGATAATATCAGTTAAAGTTTTATGTTAACACCTCATGCAACGACTATTTTGTCGATGCTACAATATGAAAATTGCTATAATCTTTGACCCAATTAGATCGTGCCACAGAGGTGGTAACTTTACATTCAGCTCCCATTGCAGCAATGTTGTGTCTTGCTCATCAGGGTCACCAAGGTTATTCGAAAATGATCGTTAGGGTCAGTATGAATTTAGACTCCCTTTGACCCCTGTGAAAGAGCTAGAAATTGAGTCCGTTCAGATTCCCATTCATCTGCTATTAAAAATGGAATCAACCATTTTGTGTATTTTAAATAACACGATTTTAGAAGGGTTCAAATAGCAGCCAGGTAACAGATTCTGATCCAAGCTATTCGTACAGGCGTCACCTTCCACATTCTATGCAATAAGGTTAAAAGAGAACCAGAATGACATCTTCACGACAGACAAATGTAGTCGTCACCTGTATCAAATATTCCTTTGGTCTGCTTATAATTATCTCCTCTAGGAAGTTCAGCTTCAATCATAACAATAATACAAGGAACTAACGCAATAATTACATTTTCCACAAGTAAATTAAAGTACCGTGACATCAAAGAGACACTGAAGACACCGAGTGATGGAATTGGGCGTTCTGGTTGATGAAAATAATTAATATCAACAGAGAAAGGAAAAAAGGGGGGAAGGTGGGAAAATGAAAGACAGATTAGTTTAAACAGGCGCATTCGATTGGAGGGGATATTAAGATTGCGAAATTGTCGCGGGAGCAAGTCGAAGGTTGACATAATCGTCACGAAGTTGCGAAGGACAGCAGGAGAGAATCACCTTGATTTGATTGAAGATGGCGCGCGCCGAACTCCACTGAGCCTCAAATTCCAGTCGGACTACATCCTCCAGGGTGAAATTGCACACAAGCTTATCTTCACCGTCACCTTGTTTGCACCCCTCCACGGAGGAGGACTGAGGCATATTATCGTTTCCGGACTTGTCGTTCGACGGGGGCTTCTAAGATTGTATAGACCAAAATTGTTTTAAATCAAGCAGCACCACAATTACCATAGTAGACAAATTTAGTGGGAAATGAGAACTTATTCAAAGAGGTCCATTGGCTATAGTAATACTCAACCAGCCGAGTTCTCTTTGAAAGTGAGATCCGGCCTATTTTAACTCATGACTAATATCCCTAGCCACTGCATTGGCTCTAGCTACAGTTCCCTAATCGGCAGCACAAGGAATACATAGACAAATTAACAATAGTGATGATGTAAACAAAGACGAAGTCCACTATAATGGACGGAGAGAAATAAGGGGCAAAGGCATAAGATCGCAGAGTGAAAGGAAGAGCCAGCCATGTCTTAATAACCCCAAGAGCTCCCAACTCGAGTGGGAATCATAAGGATGATTGAATGGCTTGATTTAGTCATTGATCACGCACACTTTCGCGTTAGGTTGATTTTAAGCATGCGAACAGGGGTGTACTAGAGACTTACCTCCACGTGGTGCACCCTGGGCAACGTATACTTATACGGCAAATAAAGTCTATTATTTGGCAGTTGACTTCAGACTACCATCACCCCACTGTATATCACATTCTACCACTTTCACAGTACTCATCTCACCTTTTCTCAAACTTTGTGCCTGTCTCTTTTACATCTGTAAGTCCCCACCCCTCGACTTTCTGTTACCCTGATGTTTCTTCCCCCTTAGAGGCCCGAAGTCAGCTAAAGGGCTGATGATAACTAGCAAAACGCTTGCCATTTGAAATAAATAAATAAATATGCGAACAGGTGTGTGCATGCGTGCGCACGTGTGCGTATGGGCTTCTCTTAGGTACGATATGGTTACAAGTCAACGACTAACATGTTTAAAGCCTATTAAGCTTGTAAAAAGTAACCGTTAAAAGGCATCATCTGTGTATTATAAATAAGGGTCATGTGATAGGAGCTGATGGAAAGATGATATAAGCCTAACTCAACTAAACTAGCTTTCTCTGATCCCAGAGATTGCCCCTTGATCAGAAGCTGTAAAACTCCTTGATTTATCCTGACGAAAGGAGAAACTTCCAATTCGAAGTAGCCCAAATTTCGTGGGAAGGAAGAAGAGGTAACATTATTTTCCTTAATTATAACGAGGAACTTGACTTTCATAGACTAGTATTATAGAAGGGGGGTCGAAATGCAGACTTACAAGATAGGAGATGACGAAGGGAACCTTGTTGAAAGGCATGATGGACAAGTCACCGGATGCTGCAGCATTTGATGAGCAGATAACGCAATCTAGGACGTAGGACATGGGAATTGTTAGAGATTTTGAACCACCGCGGAAGATCTTCGGTAACTTGGAGGCCTGTACATCCAACTTGTCTCGAGATACAGCTGAAGAGACGCAATTCAGATAAGATTCAAATAATCGCCGGGGGGGGGGAGTTGAATGCTACTTTACGATTGATGTTTAGTTATGCTATTCACCCTAACAGTAACCAACGTTCTGAATCTATTATAATCATGGAGGGGGGNGGGGGCATAAAAGCTTGTAAACTGACCACGAAGTCCATTCGGTGTGCCTCGGTTATCTACTGACAGTTTGGTTTATTCAATCGTCTATCAACTTCTCCCTCCCGTTCCTCAAATAAGGATACACTCTCACTTGGAGTGCTAACGCTTTTATCATCTCTTTCAATTTCTAAATATATTCACCCCCTTCCCCACCCCCCACCCGCCNNCCGCCACTAAAAAAGCACCATCGTTATGGAATCAATAAGACACCAAATGCGAAAGTGCTGACTTGTGATCCCAAATGCTTCTCCGTGAAGTGGGACGACTTTAATGCGAACCGATGCACTTTCTTCATAAATCTAACCCAGCTCCCTTTAAAAAGCCCTCTAGAAAGGAGATAAACATGTGTTGTGGAATAGTGGCCAGTTAATCGTTGAATTACCATAAAAAAAGCAGCAGGTTAAAGAAAGGCTGGTTAGAAGGAAGGAAGGATATGGAGAGATAATTTTGCTGCGTAATGCGATTCTCACCGACTAAAAGTGGATTCTCTTGATGTTTATCTGCTTTGATACTTTGCGTGAAGGTGGTGGAGCTAATTAAAATATTCTCAGCCACCTAATCGAACAAAGTCAAATGAATTGTTCAGCCCAAGAGGCACCTAACCAGGGATTGATTGAAAGATGAGGTACGTGTCAAAGAAAAAAAACACATCTATCTGAGAAAAGAAAGGCAAAGGAGACATTGTATGTGGAACCAAGTGGAATGTGGAGGTTTTAGGAGGCAAAATTGGGCGACGCAACTCTCATGCAGACATGCTAAGGTTGATATAGACTACTGCAATGAATAAGCCGGTGAGACAAACTATCACTCCATCCAGTATTTAACAACAAACATATTGAAATATAAAAAGGAAGTTAATGAAGTCTGATCGGGGTGCGCGATAGACTTACCTCCATGTGGTGCACACTGGGCAACGCATACTCATCCGGCAAAAAACGTCTATTAACCAGCAGCTGACTTCTGACTTCTAACTAGCATGACTCGACGGTATGACTTATTCCACCACTTCCACAGTGCTCACCTTACCTTTTCTCTTCCTTTGTGTGTGCCTGTGAATAATTATTCTGTCCCTCCTCTCGAATTTTTCCCACTTTGATGTTCCTCCTCCTCCACTCTGTGAAGCCCGAAGTTAGATAAATGGCTAATGATAACTATCAAAAAAACCTGCCATTTTTGAAATAAATAAGTAAAGTTTGATCAGGTGCGTCTGAATTAATGCAGCGATATAAGAACCCAAAATTCGAAAGTGTAGTAAATGAGGAGTTAACTTACGAGGATACTGGGCTCACTCTTGTTGTACTTGAGTGGATGCATCGAAAATATTCGACTTGATTTCCTAACACAAGACCCCCACTCCCCACCCCCCTCGAGTGAACAAAAATCGATGTCTATCAAGAAATAATTGCTTGTTAAGATTCTGAATATGTAAATTCGGGAAAATTTAGAGGAGGGGAGTTTAACAGGAAATGCTAACTTACTTATTTGCACATCACGAGTGGAAGGGCCGCGAATTTGAGTAGCACGATACTTTCGAGTCTGCAGATTTCGAGCGGCTACTGTGCCGGAAGAGGGGCCTGTAGAGGGACTTTCGTCTCCATGGGCCCATCCATAAGCCTCCCAAGCAATTGGGTCATAGCGACCTGAAAGTGGGGAGGAGGAGGAGGATTGAATAAGTGATAGGGTACACGAAATGGATGCAATACTATGGGCGCTTGATGAATCGATTAGTTTTTTCGCTTTTTACCTGAATTTAAATTCAGAACGCGTCATAGATATCTCCATTTATTCATGAGCACCTTGTTACAAATGTGACAAAAAGGATTTCTGAAAGACAATCTCCAGAAAGTGGATAGGAAGAAGCTTTAACTCTCACCTTCTCCCCCCACCCCCACCCCCACTTGAAATACAAGGGGTCCTTTTACGTTAAATAAAATGTTTAAAACTTTTGAAAATCTAATAATCACGTGCAGTGAGATGCATTGGGGCTCTAGAAGCAACCTACAACAATGCAGTCTGACCTAGCCAACAGTCACACACTTAGCTAGCACAGCTGGGGTGGGGGCTTACCTATTGGCGCATTCCGAGTGATGTGTGCTTCGGTTTCGCTGGGTAGGATATCGTGAGATCACCACTTTTGACAGACTTGAGGCTTGGTAGAAACCAAAACTGAAACCAAACCGAGAAAATAGCGCTAATCGAAACTGAAACTACACAAAAATTCTTGTTCTAAAAGTTTATACTTCAAATTTCCATCTGCCTTCCCCTCTAATCTGACAAAACTTGCTCGAGAACTATGATAATTGGAACGAGGCTCGTCACTTTTGATAAAAAATGTCTCAGCTAACTCGGTGGTACTTTCTATTCCCCTTAGTTCTCAATTTCGACTGACGTGTCAATGATGACATCTAAGCATCTGATAAGCACCATAAACGCTCCAATCCAGTGAAATACATTAATTCTACTTTGCCAATAAGCCAGAAGGAGAATCCTTTAGAGGTGACTATAAAGGATGATCCGACGGCGTCCAAGATGACGTGGAAATTGACTGAAAGGCGGTAACAGAAACCAAATTTCAATTGCTTTTCCCACAGTTAATTTTCTTTGTTCACCCGGCCCCTCATCTTGCAGTAAGCAATAGTAGTAACATAACGTAGTTGTAAGGCATTCAATGCGAGTTATAGACTGCGCATTAGAGAGGGCTCCAACTCACTTGGAGTTGAGTTCATGTATAAGATTAACGTGAG
>UZAE01012939.1:0-11080 GCA_900617975.1 Rodentolepis nana | reverse complement strand
GTGTTTGAATGCTGGCGGGAAGTTACTCTGAGGATACGCGACAGATGGATTTGGAGACATAATTATGCATAAACAACATTATCAGACGCATTAACAGAATTTGATGATGAGTCTACTTGAAATAGGACTATTTAAAATTTATAATCAAGGAAATAACTTGCAATTACCAGATTGTGATCTTTTAATAGAAAGTGGAAGTAGTGATGAGGTCGAAAGTTGAGTACTTTTATCTCCGGTTAACTTTCCCCCCCCCCCCCCTAGTCTTTAGATATCGAGACCGATTCAAGAAGGTACTTCAGTAAGAAAGTAAACAAAATACTACTTATCCAAATTAGCCGTCGCTGAGTTTAGACTACGTACCGGACACGATTGCCCGGCAAAACACCTTCACAGATTGGGAGTATACACTCAACCCACATGCCCCCTGTGTCACCTACAGGAGGAAATGGAGAAGACCCGCCTGATTCGGTGTCCAGCCCCAAAGACAACGACGGAAACCCAGAGATACTGGGAAGCCAGAAGACAGTTAATGAACTGCTGTANGCTGTAAATGTACCCCCCCCCCCCACCCCTGGGGGAAGCTGAAGTCGAAGTTTAAGGGCTACTGATAAATATCATAAAGCCTGTCATTTGAAAAAAACTTGTCCAAATTAGGAAAGAGTAGGTGAGACTTTAAGTGCGCATCGCAAGTGCTCTACAGAGATTTATGCATCAGCATTGCCAGCTTTTAGTATGGGACTCTGGATAGTGCAACAAATGATAGAGGAAGGAATCAAAAAGGGAGATAAGAGTACGCTATCGAAAAATTCTAATTCAATTAATTTTTTTGCATTCGGATTGTATAGTATTTTTAAATTGGACAGCTCAAGTTCCCAGTACGCAATATATGGTTGGCTCTTTGGAATGCAATGAAAGCCTGGATAATCAGTGCTTTTGACTAGTAATTAAATCATTTATTTATTTATATCAAATGACAGGCATTTTGATAGTTATCATTAGCCCTTTAGTTGACTTCAGGCTTCACAGAGGGGAGGAGGAACATCAAAGTGGAAAAAAGTCTGGGGGGGGGGAGACAGAAGAGTGATTCAGAGATGTAAAAGAGACAGACACAAAAATAGAAAGAAGGTGAGGTGAGTACCGTGAAGTAGTCGAATATGACATACAATGGGGTGATGGTGGTTTGGAGTCAGAAGTCAACTGCCGGTTAATAGACCTTTTTCCGTATGAGTATACGTTGCCCAGGGTGCACCACGTGGAAGTAAGTCTATCACACACCCCAGTAATTAAATCATAAATACCTGTCTTAGAGTATCCTGCACAGTGTTTTTCCTCCAATAGTTGAGAAGTTAAATGATCCTAATATGACATGCCTCAGTTCACAGATCTAAAGTAGCTAGGAGATACACGCTATTGTTCAAGCCTTTATCAATATGCGATTTCTTGTAAACGTTACTTTCAGTAAGCACGTTAACATTCAGTGATTGGCTCATCCAATTTCCCACTTGACTGAGCTACAGGGACAAAAATCGATATCCCTTCAGGGATATAGCCGAGGAATATAACTAACAGAAGGGAAAATGTGGGCCTTCTCCATTGTAGTGGATTCCATTCTATGCAGATCAGTTGGTAACGTACCTGCTTATTTCCCATTGGACAGTGAATACATCTATAGAACATAAGGCTACCAAATCGATGAATTTAGGTGAAAATTATTAAATATTCTTTCCATTGGTGAGGATAAAAATTAATTCAATGTTGAAAATAATGTTTCGCTTTTTAATTATAGAGTGCTTAACTCGTCCAAGGTAACTGGGTACCGCTATGTCAAGTTCGAAATGTTGGAAGTAAATTATTTTGAGGAATGGATTCGAAAAATAAATAATTTATTTAAAAAAGCAATCTGCACAAACTGTCCTCAAAAACAGATAAATCTGAACAACCTCCCCCCCCCCGGAAAAGATGCGGAAAAATTTAAAGAATGGGAAAACTTCTTGGGGAACTAATGGAGCAAATTACGAATCACTTGAACGTGAAAATCATGCAAGCACAGAAAATAGAATTCTTGAATTGCGCCTAGACAACTAGTTCTACAGATAGGTCTTGGAGCGATCATCTTACTTCTGATGACTGGTTTGATAAACACAAGAATGTGATTAGAAAAGACCTGGATGACATTTCCTGAGAGGAAAGATCACTCGTCCAATGGAATTAGTTGATCTCATTTTCGAAGAAGCCGCATCCATCTCCAGCGAACTGCTAGGCGAAAAATCATCAAAAATTTCTCCCATTCTTCAGATCCCCGGCATTTGCTAAGAGGCCTGACGCGGATTGAATACCCGTGTGAAATTCGTTAATATAACTGAAAAATTGGACAACATATCAGGTGATTGTGGAGATGAATATTGGATAATGTGTATTGTCCTGGGTGACACAATTATGATCTAGTAGGATGATGGTGAAAATAACAACGTCAAAAGTATCCCATAAACTGCCTAAGAAGAAAAATAGGCAAGAAATGATTCCAATCAAGAAACTCTATCACTATGCCTCTTATGTGACAGAATGCGTGAGTACAGAGATCGAGCTCACAAAAATCGTATTTGTAGTGTCAATGGAAAAAAGACATGAAAAAGTGAAATGCCGAAGAAAAAAGCTGGAAAAATCACTGCATTTTTAAATTCTCTCAGTGTTGTCAGCTCAATCTATGAAGACAGAAACTTCAACAGGCGACAGTATGCAAACTTGACCCCTAATGATCTTGAGAAAAACGCAATGAACTTTGGATTTGCCCAATTTGCTGAAACCGAAAAATCGAAGAGCCTGAAACGCTTTAAAAGTGGAAGGTGAACTTGACTGTCATCGACTAATTACCCTCCAAAATGCTTCGTAACAGGTCAACCTGATTTTAATCTTCTGAAACTTAATGGGTTGGATGAACTTAAGTTGCTGAAAGGAATTGCCCACAAATTTGCTAAAAAACAGCTGTCAATCAGGTGACGCACCTGAGGATCAACACGAAGTAGGTCGGAAAGTGAAGTGAAATGGAAATACAACGAAAATGTTAATAAGAAAGGAACACAACATTCGAAAAATTGAAAATAAACGGAACATAAACTCAAGACATCTTCTTCGGTTTCCACAAGCAGTCTAAGTAAATATGCAAAAAGGAGAGCAAAATAGTAACTGAAATGCATTCGAAATCAGTTTACCGTCCTTCTCTGCTATCCACATCAGAAGAGCAGTCAGGTCAGAAAAGAATATGTGCTACCTGCAATGGTCCACACAAAGTTATTATTATATCAAATGGCAGGCGTCTTGATGGTTATCATTAGCCCTTTAGTTGACTTCAGTCTTCACAGAGAGGAAGGTACATCAAACTAAAAACAGTCGAGAGGGGAGGGGGAACAGTAGAGTGTTTCAAAGATGTAAAAGAGACAGACACAAAGGTAGAAAAAAGGTGAGGTGAGTACTATTGAAGTAGTCGAATATGACATATAGTGAGGTGATGGTAGTTTGAAGTGAGAAGTCAACTGCCGGTTAATAGACTTTTTTCCGTATGAGTATACGTTGCTCAGGGTGCACCACGTGAAGGTAAGTCTATCGCACATCCCGTCCACACAAGGTTTGATTGTACAGAAATAGAAATACAGTGTTCATTACTGTGCTGATTTTCACACATGCTTGAATGGGACTCNAAAAAGTCTATTAAATGGCAGTTGATTTCTCACTTCAAACTACCATCACCCCACTGCATGTCATATTCGACTCCTTACACAATAATCACCTTACTTTTTCCCTGCTTTTGTGTCTGTCTTTCTGTCTATCTCCTTTACATCTATGAATCATTATTCTGCCACTCTCTCGACTTTTGTCACTTTGATGTTCCTCCTCCTCCTCTCTGTGAAGCCCAAAGTCAGCTAAAGAGCTAATGATAACTATCAAAACGCCTACCATTTGATATATATATAGATAAATAAATATTCGGAGATCATAATTATATCGCTTTTATTACCATTCTGGAATTACGATCTGGTGACCAAGCAAATAATAGTTTTCGAAGCTATTGGTGGAGATTTCTTACGTTTTTGGTCGTGAGATCTAGGCACGAATATTCGCAAATCTTCGTAAATATTTCGAGGAAGGGGTTATACCAGATAGCAGGATAAAACTCAATCAGTCGGAGTAGACAATGAAAAGAAGTCTATTTTTTACTGATGCTGATGGGGAGGGGGGGGGGAGGGAGCATTCACAGAATGATGTGCTGAGGTCAACCTTTAGAAGTATAAATATCTACCACTGTGTCAAAACTATTAAAATATTTGCTTAAAGAATAATGACAAAGGGTTTTCACTTAAAGACAGATAAATTGATTTTGCCTTCCAGGCGCTTAAAATATTGGGCCAATATGTCGAAGATCAAAAACTTCTACCTGAGTGCGAGAGATTCTGTTCCTTTCTACGTCCCTTTAAATTTTTATGGAGGCATTTGTAATCAAAACTAGATTTGGTTTCTTCTTCTGCCACCCGACAATAGTATTGCATTGTACCAACACAAATTCTCCCTTCGTGATAAATAAATGAATAGAGGGCTTTTCATAATCTCGGATTTGAGTTCTTGACATTTTATCCGGCATGGCTTTTGGTGGCTCTAGGAACTACTTTTTTTATACCTCCCCAGGGCGAAGATATTTTGTCTCGAAATAAACTAACTAAGTTGATTCAACTCATCTTTTGCATTTCATTGACACCAAGCAGACGCTTTGTTCTTGACTTTTTCACTTACCAATGACTATCGACTTTATGAGAGCCCGATTTTGACCTGATGCCTGCAAGACGATCTCTTGCCTTGAAATATAATTTTGTGCTAATATATTTATCTATTTATATCAAATGGCAGGCTTTATGATAGTTAACATTAGCCCTTTAGTTGACTTCAGGCTTCACAGACGGAGAGGAAAGTCAAAGTGAAAAAAAGTCGAGAAGGAGAGGGAGGAACAGAAGAGTGTTTCAAAGATGTAAAAGAGACAGACACAAAGGTGGATGAAAGGTGAGGTGAGTATTGTGGAAGTAGTCGAATATGACATACAGTGGGGTAATGGGAGTTTGAAGTCAGAAGTCACCTACCGGTTCACAGACTTTTTTGTCATATGAGTATACGTTGCCCAGGGTGCACCACGTGGAGGTAAGTCTATCGCACACCCCATGCTAAAATATAGATATCTAATTTTTAGGAGCTCGTTTACAGAAGTGGCGTTTGCCTATTCAATAACGCATGCCATATCGGATTTCAGAATTCTCGTTTCTCTTTNTTGAAAATAAACGGAACATAAACTCAAGACATCTTCTTCGGTTTCCACAAGCAGTCTAAGTAAATATGCAAAAAGGAGAGCAAAATAGTAACTGAAATGCATTCGAAATCAGTTTACCGTCCTTCTCTGCTATCCACATCAGAAGAGCAGTCAGGTCAGAAAAGAATATGTGCTACCTGCAATGGTCCACACAAAGTTATTATTATATCAAATGGCAGGCGTCTTGATGGTTATCATTAGCCCTTTAGTTGACTTCAGTCTTCACAGAGAGGAAGGTACATCAAACTAAAAACAGTCGAGAGGGGAGGGGGAACAGTAGAGTGTTTCAAAGATGTAAAAGAGACAGACACAAAGGTAGAAAAAAGGTGAGGTGAGTACTATTGAAGTAGTCGAATATGACATATAGTGAGGTGATGGTAGTTTGAAGTGAGAAGTCAACTGCCGGTTAATAGACTTTTTTCCGTATGAGTATACGTTGCTCAGGGTGCACCACGTGAAGGTAAGTCTATCGCACATCCCGTCCACACAAGGTTTGATTGTACAGAAATAGAAATACAGTGTTCATTACTGTGCTGATTTTCACACATGCTTGAATGGGACTCGTGAAGATGTTGCTAAAGATATTAGATAATAATGGAAGCTGTTTTGAAAAGTTGGATCTATCAAGGTCCACTCAGAATGTCGTGAATAACTGACTATCATCTTATATATCAAAGGGGACTTGCTAAATCAATTCCATCGTCAGAAAATATTATCTATTGTCGATTCCTGCTCATAATTAAAAAGAGAGTTGCTATACCGACTGCACTCAAGCAAAGAGTTGTTCAAAAATCTTAGTCTGGTGACGTAGGAATAAGGCGAAGGCAAACATTAGCCAGAGGAAACAGTTACTGTGTGGGAATGAACGAAGATATGGAACTGCTTGCCAAGGCTGACTCAAGTGTTAGAAAGTCCTCCACTTGGCCACTATTGCAAACATCACTGAGTAGAGTGCGTTTTGATTCTACTGATCCTACCAATTGTACTGCATACCCAGAAGAGGTGGCTCACACTTCGAGTGGAAGAAGGAGGTGTTACTAATGCGGACAAAAAATAATAACTCCACAACCAACACCTTCATGACGGATGGCTTACTAAGAAGCCAGTCGCAAGTTCCTACTGACCTCGAAAACACATCCACGCCGGAAGACAAAATGCATGCTGAATTACTAATGATAAGAACAAATCAAACCATTAAACATGCGAAGATATCAAAGACTGTCATGGAGATGTGTTCCCCAACGGTGATCTCCTGTTTGCTCGTGATGGGTCACTAATGAACGTCTGAATGGGAAAAAGTCGCCTATAAAATTCAGGTAAATGATGCTATGCGGATCAGGCCACTGAACCAATTGCGGGCACGCATTGCGTCTACTAAATCAACGCAAGCCTCAACTCTACTTTATCCTCCAACTTCCGAGAAAGAACTCCAGAACAGCTGATACGATGTTCAAAAAGGCATCGGCGGCGTAAGTTGGGAATAAGTCAGTTGAAATTTCCCTGTCAAAATTAAGGCGACATTTTGTGCCTCCTTTCTTTTTACATTGAAAGTAACATCCACCTATTAAATCATTCATCTGAAAAGCGAATTGCCTTTTAAAGTGCCAAAATTTGTCTGAGGTAATTGGCTATCGTTAAATAAGGCTTTGGCGTCTCTAAGCTGATCTTATGCTGCCCCTCAACCACTTCTTTTGTGGATTTTTAGAATAATTAGTCTGGAATTACACTAATGCGGGGAATATGAGTTTGCTAACAGTAAAAGTCCAGGAAATTGATGTGTTTTAATTAAATTAAATTAACAATTTTATCCAATAAAAATTGAATTGCGAGTTTATTGCTAACAATATATAAAAGCTGCGTATTTTTTTAGATCCACCGAAAAAATAAGCATCAAATTAACCATTTCTTCTTGAAATAAAGTCGACTTTTAAGTCATTTAGGTGTTTTCAATTGTGATCGGGACTTTTAAGTTAATTCGAGAGATGAATGAGATTAAAACAACAGCTTTGAAGGTCTCTTGTCATGAAGAATCAGCGCCGATATATTCAATTACAATATCAAAATCAATATATATTTTTCCTATCTTATAAATACAAACTATAGGTCATAACATTTTTTGGATAAATCAGAACCATTTAGAATTGACTGCAGCATATTTTGCTTCAACCACGGACCAATAACATTGCAGATGCCAAATCGCATCCAGCATCCAGCATTCGACAGGAGACCCACCAGTTCCACGCTTCACGCTCCGACAACTAGCGAGCTACAACAAGTCTTAACAACCATGAGAGTGCAAAAATAGCGAAATCGTCACAGCCTCCTAATCTACTCCCCTACTATTCCGACCAAAATTGATTACACAGTGAGACCACAAGACGTATATATCACAAAGAGGTAATTATGGGGGATTTTAGGGGACAGTTGAAAAGAGAGAGGGGCGGGGGGGCTGAAGAACATTTATTTATATCAAATGGCAGGCGTCTTGATGGTTATCATTAGCCCTTTAGTTGACTTCAGTCTTCACATAGGGGAAGGAACATCAAAGTGGGAAATAAAGTCGAGAGGGGGGGGGGGAACAGAAGAGTGCTTCAAAGACGAAGGTAGAAAAAGGTGAGGTGAGTACTGTCGAAGTAGTCGAATATGACATACAATGGGGTGAGGGTAGTTTGAAGTGAGAAGTCAACTGCCAGTTAATAGACTTTTTTGCCGTATGAATATACGTTGCCCATGGTGCACCACGTGGAGGTAAGTCTATCGCACACCCCGGGCTGAAGAACATAAGCTAGTCCAAACTTCTTCCCAAATCTCCAAAAATTTTACTCCCTCCTCGACATTGATAACAAATCAAATGAATCGAAGCATGGCTAGATAGGCCTTTTTTGTGAGGATTTTTTGCTAACTCTGAAAGTAGATCACTGTAATCAATATTAAGATCAAGGGGTGTGCGATAGACTTACCTCCACGTGGTGCACCCTGGGCAACGTATACTCATTACGGCAAAAAAATGCTATTAACCGTCATTTGAATTCTGACTTCAAACTACCACGACCCCCCCTGGTCGTCATATTCGACCCCTTTCACAGTACTCACCTTACCTTTTTCTCTACCTTTGTGTCTGTCTGCCTCTTTTACATCTCTGAATCGCTCTTCTGTTCCCCACCCCTCAACTTTCTGCTACTTTGATGAACCTTCCCTCTGTGAAGCCCGAAGTCAGCTAGATGGCTAATGATATCTATCAAAACGCCTGCCATTTGAAATAAATATATTAAGATTAAGGATGAAGTGAGCGGAAGTGAAAGTAAGATAATCGTGTAGGCGATTTGGGAGCCAACTTACTGCATCTCCTTTATTGCGTTCCTCTGGTGTTGACTCTTGCCATAATTGCTCTAGAAGATATGATGGTGATGTTCCTTCGTTGTTTCGAACGTAAAGAAGCTCCAAATTTGATTCAAGTAAACAAACCAAAAGTTTGCAGCCTAATTCAAAGAGAAAATTCTTTATTTCTTTCAAATGCAGTAAAATTTGACGCTTGCTTATTCACATAGTAGGGGAATTAAATTCGTGGAAATTTGAATCTATGATAACTGGTTGCGAGCGCGCTTACAATGCACTTTAAATGGGAGTGGAGCTACACACACACACCCCTACGAGAGAAAAGTGCATAGTGAACCGTCGCGCAAGCCCACCTCTTAACGCTTTGTACTTTTAACTGCGCTACACGCACACATACACACTCTAACCATATGACTGAGAGTTATGATTATGGGGCGTTATTTGTGTCATTGAACATACAGCAATACTCCATCGGAAATGGGAACTCACATTTCTCAAACCGCTTGCGTTTTAAACCATATTTTATGCAGGAGTGAACTGGAGTATTCCCTTTTCGGTCACAAACCTCAATAGGCAAGCCAAGATCTACCAAATACCTGAAAAAGAAAACCACTTTTAATAATAATAATACTAATACAATATCTCTATTTCAACAAAATATAACATAAAATTTACTTATATCAAATGGCAGGTGTCTTGATGGTTATCATTAGCCCTTTAGTTGACTTCAGGCTTCACAGAGAGGAGGAGGAACATCAAAGTGACAAAAAGTCGAGAGGGGGGGGGGCAGAAGTGTTTCAAAGACAAGGGTAGAAAAGGTAGAAAAAATGCGAGGTGAGTACTGTGGAAGTAGTCGAATATGACATACAATGGGGGTGATGGTAGTTTGAAGTCAGAAGTCAACTGCCGCTTAATAGACTTTTTTGCCATATGAGTATACGTTGCCCGGGGTGCACCAGGCACATAACATAAAATCTATTTCAAAACGCACATATAGAACAGGAAAAAATATTAAAAAAATAATTATCCAATTGAGAAACCCCATGTCCTACTAATCCGGCTCGGTTCACTGGAGTGCATCGACAATAAGTATATTGATCACTGCGGCGTTAGTAATTTGCCTTTACGCATAAACATGAGAAAATTCCACCTAATGCAAATCTTTATCTGCCAGTTTAGGGAAAGTAAATTGCACCCCAACCGAAATCGCTATTTCCGGCCACAATCTTTCCTTCTTTTTGCCCCACAATTTACCGAATCACGACAGCCATGCTATTAGCGAAGATTGTTTTCGAACACTTTTGAGTTAATTGGAAGATAAGAGATAACCAAACGCATATACACAAAACATTAGGCAAAAAACACCATTTTACTTTAATAGACCTGAACAGATTGAGGCAAGTATAGCTTTCTATTAAGTTATAATAAGGTTAATTCCGAAGTATTACCTGCACTTTTCATAATCAAATTTTATAAAAAAGTGGATATTTACTTTATTACTGCAAAATTCAAACAATCCCCATAAGAAAGACACATGTTGTGGGTTCCCATTGTTTCCCTGTTTTCGCGAGGTAGTAAATTTTGCAAACTACTATTTTAAGTTCCCCCAAAAAATAATCAAATGATGCACACAAGAGCGATTATGAGAAGATTCAAATTTGGAGTTTTTGGAAATTCTCTCTTCTTTTTTTTTCACTTAATTAACCATTGGCAAGGGGCAAACTTGACCTGCGGTAAATCATTCATGTATGGACCTGAGTTAAAACGGTCAGTTTAGGTTAAATTAGGTAGAAAATTATTTCCCAATTCTGTTGCATCAGAAATAGCCACTTTAGCAAATTAGGAATAGGGTCTTAAATAGACCAAGCATTAACAACAAAAAAAATAGTTTACAAAGTACAACTTATCTAAGAATCAGATGATTATAGCTATTCTTAGAGTCCGTCCTCAGTTATGCACTTCCTCAAATAGTGCTAAAGATAAAAGTAGAATTAATGCCCTCTTGAACAATGCGAAGGGTAATACCAAAGGTCTTGACTTATGAAGGCCTTTCAACAGCGCATTGCTCTGGTAAACTTCCGCCACCAGGCTACATCAAAAGGGACTTTCCCCTTCTATTTATTTCAAATGGCAGGCGTTATGATAGGTATCATTAGCCCTTTAGTTGACTTCGAGCTTCACAGAAAGAAAGAGGAACACCAAAGTGGCAAAAAGTCGAGAGGGGGGACAGAATAATGATTCACAGACGTAAAAGAGACAGACAGACACAAAGGTAGAAAAAAGGTGAGTACTGTTTAATTAGTAGAATATGAAATGCGGTGGGGTCTCGGTAGTTTGAAATCAGAAGTCAACTGCCAGTTAATAGACTTTTTTGCCGTATGAGTATACGTTGCCCAG
>UZAE01012938.1:0-29184 GCA_900617975.1 Rodentolepis nana | reverse complement strand
GTCATCGCATGCCTGCACGCCAGGATTGGGAGGTGCGACTAATCATTAACCCCTGTTTGTTCAACCTAATCAGCCATCCTGATCAGGATTAAGCCCCCTGCGTGTACACTTTATCCGCAACATACTTACTGAATAAATGTGCTCCGTGGTACACATCTGTTTCCTTCATAGCTGGGCTATAGCTTAGCTGGTTCTAAGTCTAGCTAGATTGTGGGCTATAGCTTAGTTGGTTCTGGGAGTCTAGCTAGATGAGTTTCCCTTATAGCTAGGCTATAGCTTAGCTTGTTCTGGGAGTCTAGCTAGATGTTGGAAATCTTGCCATCGAGATTTCTGAGTCAGTCAGGCTTTACTAAGGTGTTTAGCTGGTTCTGGGAGTCTAGCTAGATGTAGGAGGATCTCCCATTGAGATTTCTGAGTCAGTCAGGCTTTACTAGCGTAGCCAGAGATTTCTGAGTTAGTCAGGCTTTACTAGAGTAGCAATATTTCTGAGTCAGTCAGGCTTTACTAGCGTAGCAATCCGTGGAGCTATAGCTTAGCTGTTCTGGGAGTCTAGCTAGGTGTTGGAGAATCTGCCATAGAGATTTCGGTCAGGCTTTACTAGCGTAGCAATCCGCTACAATGCAATCCGGTCAGGCTTTACTAAGGTAGCAATCCGTTACAATTCTCAACCGGTCTGGCTTTACTAAGGTAGCAATCCGCTACAAGTCTTTAACCAAGGCTTTACGAAGGTAGCAATCCGCTACATGTTCGAGAAGCTTTAATAAAGTAGAAATCCGCTACAAACTTAAGACTAAAACAATTTTTCACCAACATGAAACTCGTTTTCGTTTTCAGTTAAAATTTCAGACTCAAAATGAACTTTTTTCAACCTCTAATTTTGCTTAAATTTTGTGAAACGTTTAGTCATTTTTTAAAATCCATCTAGAGACTTTGATATTTGACGAATGAATCACTATTTGTGTTTGTGCCTAGATCAGCTTAAATAAAAATTTTTTATTGGTATCAATTAATTACCGGTAACAACTATTCATTTCTGTTTTAAACTCATTGAAACATCTTAAAAAAATTGCCAAAATTTTTAAAAGTAACTTTTAATTAATCAACATGGAGAACAAAGTGACCGAAAAAATTTCACAAAACATTTTATGACGTCAATTACCAAATCCTTCTTACGATCCCACACCAATTATTTTAAATTATTATTGTTATTGCTATTTTATTATTTATTTTGCCATCTGATTACTGTATAACTTTGAAAATTCAGTATTAGCCTTGACGTAAAGCAATAACCTGTAGCGGATTGCTACACTAGTAAAGCCTGACCGACTCAGAAATCTCTATGGCAGATTCTTCAACAACTAGCTAGACTCCCAGAACCAGCTAAGCTATAGCCCAGCTATGAAGGAAACAGACGTGTAGCACGGAGCACGTTTATTCAGGATGTATATTGCGGATAAAGTGTACACACAGGAAGCTTAATCATGATCAGGATGGCGGATTAGGTTAAACAAACAGAGGTTAATGATTGGTCACTGTTTGTACGGTCGCACATCGCAATCATGGCGTGCAGGCATGCGATGACGTGTCCCACAAACCTCACACAGGAGTTGAGGTAGGTGGTGGCGTATCGGTCATATCCGATGACATAATATGTATGAGATCGAGCCAACAAAGAAATCAGGGCATAGATACCAGACTTCTCAACTCTTTCCATATTGTAAAAGGGCATTATTTGAGGTTTTCTTTGAATTGCGCATCCGATAATGCCTATTAATGTATGGATGCCTTTCAGATTTCGAATTATTTCAGTTAAGCACCACACTTAATTTAAATTAATGCTGCAATGCAAAGTTTTGTATTCAGTACTGGTTTATTTTAGAGAAATTAATCCATTTCAAGCATGAAATTACTGGTTGAAATACACTGCATTAAATTGGCGCAAGATTTGTTACTAAGCAACACAATAACTAGTCTTAACATATTCATAGGCGAACAAATTCGGTAAAGAAGGTTAATGTGAGTGGGAAACAACGTTCACTTACCTCAAGCAAAGAAGCGAATTCGTGTCCAAATATGTCAATCATGCCAGGGAGCGAATGAGGCCATGAGTTCGGATACCTTTCGACCAGTCAATAGCCTAGATCTAGCGAATACACCCTGTGAAAATTCAATAAACACTCTGGACACGATCGGTATACACCTCCACCATTTATTTATTTCAAGTGGGAGGCATTTTCATAGTTATCATTAGCTCTTCAGCTGACTTCGGGCTTCACAGAGAGGAGGAGGAGGAACATCAAAGTGGCAAGGAGTCGAGGGGGGGGGGAGTTGTAAAAGAGACAGACTGACACAAAGGCAGAGAAAGGGTAAGTACTGTGGAAGGGGTCAAATATGGCATGCAGTCGGGCAATGGTTGTTTGAAGTCAGAAGTCAACTGCCGGCTAATAGACTTTTTTGTCTTATGAGTATACGCCGCCTAGGGTGCAAGACGTGGAGGTAAGTCTATCGCTTACCCACATCTCCACCTTAAGATCCTCCAAATAAACACGTTCTACGACATACGCCTGTTTCCCCACTCGAAATTGTGAGAGATCACTACAATTATTATTATTATTATTATCTCAAATGGCAGGCTTTGTGATGTTTGTCATTAGCCCTTAAACTTTGACTTCAGCTTCCCCCAAGGGTGGGGGGGGGTACATATATAGCAGTTAATTAATAGCAGTTCATTAGCCTTCTTCTTGCTTCCCAGTATCTCTGGCTTTTCGTCGTTGTCTTTAGGGCTGGACATCGAATCATAATAAATCGAAGTTAAATCAAATGCCGAGTGATAGACTTTTTTGCCATACGAAGATACGTTGTCCAGGGTACACCACGTGGAGGTAAGTCTATTGCGCACCCCTCACTACATATATTATTTTAGTTAAAATTCTAACTATATTTGAGTGAAAAAAAGAATAGTCCGATTGTTTTAATGTGCTTAGTAAAATTCTTTTTGACCAATTGGTTATTTACCAATATTCATTCACTCAGGTACTAAATTATATTTTTTTTCAATTGGTGTTTATATCCTATTTAGTGATTGGAAAGAAGTAAGACTATTTAAAATTCAAGCCACAAACCAAAAAAGTGTTCATTGTCTTATTTAAAAAATAAATTACTAAGTTAAGAAGAATGCTATGTCGGGTAAGCTTAGCTATCCATTTGAATGCGTTTTTAATCCTACTAGAATACATTTTAAAATTCCCCCAACCTTCCCAACTATCCCGACCCCAAAGTTAAACTAAAAGAGCACTAATCTTTATCGATCTCTAGGAAGGAAGTTATAGTACGTCTGCACCTTAATTTATAGGTCAATATGTTTCTTCTACGTACTACTCACCTACTGATGTATAACCTTTCACTGGTTATCTACTTCAAATGGCAGGCGTTTTGATAATTATAATAAGCCCTTTAGTTGCCTACAGACTTCATAGAGGAGAGAAACATCAAAGTGGAAAAAATTCAAGAGGAGGGCCAGAAGAGTGACTCGCTGATGTAAGGCAGACAGAGAGACAGGCAGACAGACACCAAGGTAAAGGAAACGAAAGATGAGTACTGTGGAGTGGTGAAATATGACATAGTGTAGGGTCATATTAGTTAGAAGTCAGAAGTCACCTGTCGGTTAATAGACATTTTGTCGTATGAGTATACGTTGCCTAGAGGGCACTATGTGGAGGTAAGTCTATCGCACACGCCCCCTCACTTTCATTAGTTATAATATGGAAAAAATGATCACGAAATCAAACTGTCTCGACACCAAATACTGAATCATCTAATATTGGAAAGGTTATTACATCACCTATCAAAAATTATGTTATAAAAGTACACATTTAAACTCCTATTTCTTGTTTTAGAGATGCTTACCATGACATTCATTCGATTAACTCGCTTAACGACTTTCAGACCAATTAAATGGATTTGTGCAGATCTGCGTAACAGAGGAAAGTAGAATATAAAAGACGCTTTGCGTCAAATAGATTCTCGATATGATAGGCACTGCAGCAAGGTCCTTTAAGCTGCCATTCAATTGAAAGTTGTTATTTTTACCCGATTGAAGTGTAACTACTGAATACCAATGATCAAGTCTCAAAATATCTGCTTCGAAAAAGCCACTGCCAGTTTGGAAGTGCAAAAACCTTCTTGCATATTTCAGTTTTAGCTTTTAATGTTAATTGCTTTTCATTAAGTGCAGCAAGTTATTTGACTTCGAAACATTCTATTTACGTCCTTTCTCCTAGCCGTAATACGCTAACGTCGTTCTCATGAAGCAAAGAAGATTTAATGTTCAAGTTGTTGAATAATCAAATTGTGGAAATTTTGGTTCACAAAATAATGAATTAATCTCTTATAGGAAGGCCTGTTCAAGGTCAGAGATCGATAATTTGAAGAATTCTTGCCTTATGCAAAGCCAAGTGAATGAAACTGTGAAGGTCATTTTTTCAGTCAACCATTGTCAACTGGTTGAATTCGGGTTGTATAGTTCACTTTCAAAATGGTCATTAACGATGTATGCGCACTCATGGTTTCGGTGTATTTAAGAAAATAAGGTTAGTTTTGTTGCTTCATTTTGGTTGACAAGACGAAATTCTCTTTTAATATTCAATTCATCAGCTTAGAGTTCGATTTACTCACGGAGGCATATCTGCAAGACCTTCTGCTCTCTGTTCAGCCATGATCATTTGTCTGGATTTTTTCAAAAGAAATTACTCCCCCCCCCTCCATTTACTATTGATTTTCAATGAAGTTAANCTTCTAGGTGGGGGTGGGGGTGGGGCGTGAGATCGCTCAGTTCACATGCCCACGCATACTCACACACAGTATCATCATCATAATCAGGGTGTACTAAAGTAATAAAAACAAATTAGAGCTTTTCGACAATAGGGGAGTTAGCTTTTGTGAAGTACGAATAGGAAATGACAAGTTTTGGGGAAGTGGGGGTGATGGGGGGGGGTGATTGAAAACCGACGATTTATTGAACAAGTGGTATTTCATTGGCTTCAGGTTTTTGAAGTGCAACGCCACATTTAGAGAAGTTCAACTATTAAGTTCGGATATGTCATTCAGTCAGTCGGGTCATCGTAGTCAGAAGTCAGATACTTTTTTGTCGTTTGAGTAAACGTTGGCCAGGTGCGCCACGTGGAGGTAAGTCTATCGCACACCCCATAAGACAAATATAATAAAAAATTGTAGGTGTATTGTGAATGACAACAAACCATTCTCAACGATGAAGTTATGTTCAGCTTAAGTTAAGACCTGTTGCATAAATATATCGGAGCCAGGTCTTTAATAAATATGATAAATAATGAGTTGAATTGGAACAGTTGGTTCATTCGGTGAGCCTGATCTGTACAATCTAAATAAACTGTTCAATCATACTTAGTGTTGGAAATGAATTCACGCATTCATTTTCCAATCAATACGTCATATCCGCATTTCGTTGACCTTCGAACTCATACTTTCAGATCATAGAGTTCACGCAGGTATTGATTATCAATCACTATAATTCGGCTTCGTAAATTGCCAACTGATGATAGGAGTGTTCTGATTTACGTTAGCACTTAATCCATTTAGTCCAATTAATGTAGAAGCCCGAACAGACAAACCATTATTCAAATAGGCTGTTAGGAAATAGGAGAATGTTAAAGGTGAGGAAATTGAAATAGCTGAGTGCAAGTGGCAGGTCATCGTGAGTAAGCAGGGTCAAGTCAGAGAAATAACCTCTTCCTTCCCCTCTTTTGCGTTGTCTTAATCGTTCATGCCTCTTTTAGACTTTTGCACCTCTTAACGAGTCTTATCCATGTGATACTCGTTAATGGAAACTTATTTAGACCAGACATCAATAAAAGCTAGTGTCATTTGTTACTCTGAGAAGTAATCAACGAATCTACCATCTGACAGTTCGCATATTGTCTCATTAGTCTTGGTAACTTCTATCACATCACAAATTCAACTTCCTTATCAATATACCCTCCCCCCCCCCCCCCCCCCTCCCCCTAGAGACCCTAAAGGCGAGGAGATCTGGCTAGCACGAAACGGTTATATTTAAAAGTTACCAGATGTAGACAGTTAGGGACGTCTCCCGTCAACAACTTCTCATCTCTGTTATAAATAAGTGTGCCAGCATATGTGATTTGTCCCACCTCCGCTTGAATAAACGCGTTTACCTACTGCTGGTCAACGACCCTTCTCCGGAAATACTTGTAGACCAACGCGTGACCCTAACGCCGCTTGTGTTAACAAGTTTCTATGTCCTCCCATGCAAATAAAAGGCACCTTAAAATGAACAGACAACCAGTAGTAACGTTCCTTTCTCTACGTACCCAATAAGGCGCTTTCATTTACCCATTGTGGGGTGTGCGATAGACTTACCTCCACGTGGTTCACCCTGGGCAACGTATACTCATACGGCAAAAAAGTCTATCAAACCGGCAGTTGACTTCTCACTTCAAACCACCATAGCCCAACTGCATGTCATCTCTGACCCCTTACAGTACTCACCTTACCTTTTCCCACTGCTTTGTGTCTGTCTGTTTGTCTCTACTACAACTGTCCCCCCCTCTCGACTTATCGTCACTTTGATGTTCCTCCTCCTCTCTGTGAAGCCCGAAGTCAGCTAAAGTGCTAATGATAACCATCAAAACGCCTGCCATTTGAAGTAAATAAATAAAAATTTACTCTTTATTATCTTGCTTTGAGTTAATTTGCGGATGCCAACCAAGAGGGACATACAAGTAGTACCTTAATTCTATCAACGGTTAATAGTTTTCCGTGACATGAGTAAATTAAGATAATAAATAAAGAAGACCATAAATTTCCATATTACATACGAAGAAATCCACAACTTTGGGTTTTGAATGCCTACCGAAAATTCTTTGTACTCATAAGATAACTCATGTGAAAGTGATTTTCCTGTTCTTTGACAACCAAATAAGCAATAATATGCGATATGTCAAAATCTAAGTTGTTTTTCATAAACTTTTCTATTAAAATAAATGCGTTAATATCATATAAAAAGTAATGTTTAATGACGAGTTTAAATAGGACATTTGAGAGGCGGCTCTTCTGATCCCTCGGCAACGTAAACTCATACGTCAAAAAATTTCTATTAACCGGTAGTTGATTTCTCACTTCTAACTACCATCACCCCAACTGTATGTCATATCCCACCACTTCCACAGTACTCGCCTTACCCTACTCTCAACCCTTAAGCCGCCCTCCTTTACATCACTGAATCACCCTTCTGTTCCCCCTCTCCACTTTTCCTGAATTGGTGTGGAGCCCGAAGTCAACTAAAGGACTACTGATAACTATCATAAAGCCTGCAATTTAATATACATATACGTAACGGCGAATTAATAATGCAAATTTTGGCAGCTAATCAATTTCAAGCGAAGTCAGAGAAGGTTGACTGTCATTTCATACAATGACTTTGCTGATATACAAAATGAGTACTAGCAATAAAGTTTGTTCACCTCAGCCTAAAGTACATTAGATGATAAAAATATGCTAATACAGAAAACAAAACAAACAGAAATTTTTAAGAACATGATGATTAAATGATCTTCTCCTACGTAATTACCGAATTTAATATTTGAACTTCTCTAAGTGTGGCGTTGTACTCCAACCCCAACTTTTAATTTCCAATTCGTACTTCACAAAAGTTAACTCCCCTATTGTCGAAAAGCTCAAATTTGTTTTTATTACTTTAGTACACCCTGATTATGATGATAATACTGTGTGTGAGTATGCGTGGGCATGTGAACTGCGCGTTTATTTAGATTGTACAGATCAGGCTCACCGAATGAACCAACTGTTCCAATTCAACTCATTATTTATCATATTTATTAAAGACCTGGCTCCGATATATTTATGCAACAGGTCTTAACTTAAGCTGAACATAACTTCATCGTTGAGAATGGTTTGTTGTCATTCACAATACACCTACAATTTTTTATTATATTTGTCTTATGGGGTGTGCGATAGACTTACCTCCACGTGGCGCACCTGGCCAACGTTTACTCAAACGACAAAAAAGTATCTGACTTCTGACTACGATGACCCGACTGACTGAATGACATATCCGAACTTAATAGTTGAACTTCTCTAAATGTGGCGTTGCACTTCAAAAACCTGAAGCCAATGAAATACCACTTGTTCAATAAATCGTCGGTTTTCAATCACCCCCCCCCATCACCCCCACTTCCCCAAAACTTGTCATTTCCTATTCGTACTTCACAAAAGCTAACTCCCCTATTGTCGAAAAGCTCTAATTTGTTTTTATTACTTTAGTACACCCTGATTATGATGATGATACTGTGTGTGAGTATGCGTGGGCATGTGAACTGAGCGATCTCACGCCCCACCCCCACCCCCACCTAGAAGCTTAACTTCATTGAAAATCAATAGTAAATGGAGGGGGGGGGAGTAATTTCTTTTGAAAAAATCCAGACAAATGATCATGGCTGAACAGAGAGCAGAAGGTCTTGCAGATATGCCTCCGTGAGTAAATCGAACTCTAAGCTGATGAATTGAATATTAAAAGAGAATTTCGTCTTGTCAACCAAAATGAAGCAACAAAACTAACCTTATTTTCTTAAATACACCGAAACCATGAGTGCGCATACATCGTTAATGACCATTTTGAAAGTGAACTATACAACCCGAATTCAACCAGTTGACAATGGTTGACTGAAAAAATGACCTTCACAGTTTCATTCACTTGGCTTTGCATAAGGCAAGAATTCTTCAAATTATCGATCTCTGACCTTGAACAGGCCTTCCTATAAGAGATTAATTCATTATTTTGTGAACCAAAATTTCCACAATTTGATTATTCAACAACTTGAACATTAAATCTTCTTTGCTTCATGAGAACGACGTTAGCGTATTACGGCTAGGAGAAAGGACGTAAATAGAATGTTTCGAAGTCAAATAACTTGCTGCACTTAATGAAAAGCAATTAACATTAAAAGCTAAAACTGAAATATGCAAGAAGGTTTTTGCACTTCCAAACTGGCAGTGGCTTTTTCGAAGCAGATATTTTGAGACTTGATCATTGGTATTCAGTAGTTACACTTCAATCGGGTAAAAATAACAACTTTCAATTGAATGGCAGCTTAAAGGACCTTGCTGCAGTGCCTATCATATCGAGAATCTATTTGACGCAAAGCGTCTTTTATATTCTACTTTCCTCTGTTACGCAGATCTGCACAAATCCATTTAATTGGTCTGAAAGTCGTTAAGCGAGTTAATCGAATGAATGTCATGGTAAGCATCTCTAAAACAAGAAATAGGAGTTTAAATGTGTACTTTTATAACATAATTTTTGATAGGTGATGTAATAACCTTTCCAATATTAGATGATTCAGTATTTGGTGTCGAGACAGTTTGATTTCGTGATCATTTTTTCCATATTATAACTAATGAAAGTGAGGGGGCGTGTGCGATAGACTTACCTCCACGTGGTGTACCATGGACAACTACTATGACCCGACACTAAGTCATATTGCACCACTCTACCGTACTCATCTTATCTTTTCTCTACCTTTGTGCCTGTCTGCCTGTCTCTGTGTCTGTCTTACATTTGTGAATCACTCAATATGGTTCACCCTGAGCAACGTAAACTCATACGGCAATAGGTCAATTAACCGGCAGTTGGCTTCTAACTCCAAACTGCCATGACCCCACTGTATGTCATATTCGAACTCCTCCACAGTATCCATCTTACCTCTTCCCTGCCTTCTAGTCTCTGTCTCTTTTACATCTGTGAATCATTATTCTATCAACCCCCCCCCCCTCATCGATTTTTTGTCACTTTGATGTTATTTCTCTCTGTGATTTCCGAAGTCAGCTAAAGAGCTAATTATAACTATCAAAACGCCTGCCATTTGAGATAAACAGATAAATAATGCATAGTATCCTTCCTGTTAGTTCCCAGATGTAAAGGTTTGAAATAAGTTCTTAAATCTCGCGCTGGAATTTTACAATTTATTTCCTCCTAGGCGAACGTCACCTTGGATACCATACCATTCATAAGATCATTTTAAACAAAATTGACTAATGTAGCATTTTAGAGCAAGTGTTGTTCTCAGTCACTAAAGCAACAGCAATACTCGTCTCTAAGTGCCTGATTACAAAATCCACTTTAAATGCAACAAAGATTTAACGAACTGGGAATTTTGATGCCTCACTTTCTGTTAAACCAAATTCTTGAAATTACTTTTATACTAATTTCCCCAAATTTGGTCACACGAATAGGACTTTTAATAGTGCTCTTTTACTTTAACTCCTGGAGAAAGGATAAAAAAAGAATATAAATAGCTAAAACTGTCACATGCTCAATTCGATAACTGAATTTCGTGAATTTCAATCCACAAATTTAAATTAAATTATTAGCAATAATTCATCAAGTCAAAATTAGCCAATTAAGGAAGCATTATAACTTGACATTTTTTATACGAAGAAATGTGAAAATCATTCGGATTATTCAAGTAGATTAGATGAGATTTAGGAATGATCATTATGACACTAGAACTGACAAGTAAGTAGCGTCAATCAATACCAAACGACCTAGATCGTCATCGCACGATCCCCATGATCACCCCAGAAGCAAAATATAAGATGATCACATGAATTAGAAGAGCGAATCTCTAATTATTAATAATATTGAAGAAATTTTGAGTAAAACATAACATTGATTAATTGCAGAAAATATCAGTAGACAAAGTAAAGTTTAACAAGAAAGAAGCTATGTGAAATTTCCTGAAAAATTTTCAGTTTCAAGTCCTATTGATTCCATTGATCAAGTATTATCTAAGAGAAGTGCCATGAAAGAGTTAGACAATCGATGAAAATCGATTATCAAGATTATCGATCGAGAAATAATCCTCACTTCGAATAGAGCGAAATAAGAAGAAAACTCAAAATAATCCATGAACAATTGAAGAAATTACTTATGTAAAGCAGCACTGTAAGATAAAATTGAAAATGTGAGAAAATGTAGAAAATATTTTTCCCAGGAGAGTTTAATCAAGACACAAATGAAAAGCCACTTATGCTGGTGGATTCTGATTAACACATCACTAACACAATTAATCGTATAATGAAAATAGATGGTTGCTAAATTCCGTTTGTTTAGTGGGTAGAAAACTGTCGATGCAAATGAATGGTATGGTTTAAGTAGTATAGAAACTTGTGCGTCATCTGTTAGATTATATCTAGTTTCTTACAAGATAATATTGTACTCATTCTACTTCATAGGGCGTGAAAGAGTAGCGAACAATTAGTTCTGAACTATTGGGGTACTTAGAGTACACGAACGCAATAGACCCCAGAGGTGTGGTCAAAATGGATCTTTACTGAGAAACATAATATTTATTGCTTGGTGAATTCTTTAAGATTCATGAAAAAAAATGAAATTATGATGTTGAAGTAAAGAGTGCAAAATGAGTGGAGTACAGCCACCTTGCCCATGAACAGTTATTTATTTCAAATAGCAGAATTTATGGTAGTTATCATTGGCCCTTTAGTTGACTTCGGGTTTCACAGGGAGGAGGAACATCGAAGGCTCAAATGGTCGAGAGGGGGAACAGAAGTGAGCAATTCACAGATATAAAGTAGGCAGACACAAAGGTAGAGAAAAAGGTAAGGTGAAGTGAGTACTGTTGAAGTTGTGGAATATGACATACAGTGGGGCGATAGTGGTTTGAAGCGAGTAGTCAACTGTCTGTGTGTAGACTTTTTTTGCCCTATGAACATACGTTGTCCAAGGTACACCACGTGGAGGCAAGTCTATCACACACCCCTTGCCCATGAACGTAAAATCCAATCAAATGAAACTCCATTAAGATGACTAAATAGCTTGACCTAAACAATGACCATTATTCTACGTTTTTGTTTCCATTAGGGATACTAAACTCTTGGATGACTCACAATAACTTCGCCTAGTAATGAAGACCAATTTTATTCATATTTAATACACGTTATATAACTCAGATACGTGGTGTACTCGTACGACAAAACAGTCTATAAACCGGCGGTCTATTTCTGACTTCAAACTATCATGACCCCACTGTATGTCATATTCCCCTGCTTCCACAGTTCTCGCTTCACCTTTTTTTCTACCTTTGTGTCTGTCTCTTTTACGTCTTTGATAATCTCTTCTGTTCTTCACTCTTCGACTTTCTTTTACTTTGATGCTGCATCCCCTCTGTGAAGTCTGAAGTTAACTAAGGGGCTAATGGTATCTATCAAAACGCCTGCATTTGATATAAATATTTCCAAATAGGCTCCAAAATACTTATACCACTTTCCCTATGACCTTGGAAAACGTGACATTGTCAGATTTCTCGAGTAAATCCAAGGAAATATTTACCTTTTTTACTGTTTCGACAGCCTTTCATTGCTTTAAGAAGTGTGGTCTCTGCATATTTCCAAAGATTCCCTTTTCTAATCCTCAGAGAATAATTTACTTTCTATATTGAACGTCAGTTAGCGCAAATTAAGAATTGTGTAAGTTTATTTATCAAAGCGAATTTTTCCACAGGTAATTAACAAGCCTTTGTAAGTAGGCATCAATGTCAGCGTGACGAAAAAGCTAATTTTTTTCCCATACAGGAATTTTCTAAAATGAATTTTTTCCTCAGTACACCTATCTGATTAATGATGAATTAACAAAATAAGTAACCCATGTGAACGATATCCGATGTGATTCAGTGAATTCCTCTCAAAAAATCGACTCTCGATCATTATATTCAAACATCATATGGATTATTCCAATTAATTCCTTCTATCAAACTTTCAATCTCCTGAATGAAAAGACAAAATAGACCACAATCGGTTTCTAATTGCACTTTTGTTCATCGTCATTGTCTTATCATTGAACTCTGTTCACATCAAGGTTATAAATCCACTCGGTGGGGGGGGGGGTTATTTTCGTTTGTATCGATTTTAATTAATTAATTGTTTTGTTATTCCTCTGCGCCACCCCCCCCCCCCCCCCCCAACCCCAAAGTCAAAGTCATTCAACTTAAACCGCCTGATTATTAAATCGATAAATCTATTCTAAATTTGTAACTTCTAAATAAATTCTTTTCGTAAGCTTATTCCCTTGACAAGATAGTTCGGGATTCCGTATCATTATTATAAGGCATTGGGCATAGCCTTAAGTCGAATAATGAAGAGATCTCTTCATTACCTCCACGTATACTCATGCATAGTTTCCCAACAGTTAGTGGACAGCATATCCCTCTTGGTAGTGTCCAAACACAGGTCACTTCTCATAGGATATCCTTTAAGTTGTCCAAAATTTCTTACAATGAATATTAATGTTCAAACTGCCTTTTCGACAAGTATTACATTATGAGAGTAAGTATTTTCCAAAATATGAAGAACTTAACCAGAAGAGAATTCAAGACCTCAAGGTGAAACGAACTTAAAGCTCGAACAAAGGAGAAACAGTGGACAGTGGAAACAAAGGAGAAACAGTGGACAGCGGCACTCTCCGACATAGCCGACTAGCTAAGAATCGAAGCCGTTGCTGAGTTTAGACTTCGTTCCGGACACGATTGGCTGGCAAAACACCTTCACAGTTTAGGAGTATACACTCAACCAACATGCCCCCCCTATGTAACCTAAAGGAGGTAATGGGAAAGACCCACCTGATTCGATGTCCAGCCTTAAAGATAACGACGGAAACCCCGAGATACTGGGAAGCCAGAAGACAACCAATGAACTGCTGTTAATGAACTGCTATATATATGTTCCCCCCCCCCCCCCCCCCCCCCCACCAACAGTCGAATGCGACAAACCTATTTCCTTTTCTCCAAAATATCTTAAGTTGAACTTAGAGGACTTCATCATTGCCTCCAGCCAAGCTTCTCAACCTTCCAAATAAATAGTTTGGCATGGCACAATTTTTCGTCATACAATGTACAAATTGGCACGCACGGTTTGTAAATATGCAGCACCATTAGTTTCAATTTAATGACAGATGAGCAAAGTGTTTACAATAATACTAAGGCCCCAAAAATTTATGTTTAGAGGCTACCTTCATTCATGTTTACCAAAAGGCTATTAAAAAAAAACTTCAAGGCAAATTATAAATTTCTATTTGCCAAATAGTGCCCCTTTATTTTGTCGGAGTAAAATAATGCTTGTTTACAAAGATCATTCTAGGGTGAGTCATTCTTTGACCGGCTATGGAGTGAAAACCTGAGCATGGATCACGTGAACAGGAGCAATGTCAGTGTGTGGGGTAAGGCTAACGTGGTAAAACCTGAAGGGCGTTAAATTTCATTAATTAGTCACCTCTAATATGACATTCCTTAATTTTTTCAATAAAATGCCGATACGCTCCACCAACACTGCAGGCGTGTCATGCCAAAAAGGAAATGAGTAGATCGGCTTCAAGGCCACTCCTGTTTCAGGACCTCAGTAATATTGTGAGATCAACTTCCATCAGGTCAGTGCCTAACTCTCATTGTCACAGAAACCGTCTAGATTTACTTAGAATTGAACATGTTCTAAGGTTATGAAGAGTACCTTGTAACTCAAATTTGTAAAACTGCAATTAGAATCGTAGTAATGCTGTGCTACCACAAGTCATTCACCTCAACAATCCAAGATATGTGCTCGTATGGTGTAATATCTCCTCAAATGAAATTTCACTTATGATATGCTTTCTTCCCGAAGACAAATACGCCAATAATTCGGTCGTCAGGCTGGGACTCAATCGATGTATTTGTTTCTGAGAGAGTATATAAAAGTTAATGACTGCACACGTTGTAAAATCACTTGCTCGGAACAGGAATTTTATTCCTCTAATCAATAAAAATATCCCCTACCCCCAAACCGAACGATTTTAATAATCCTTAAAATGCACGCCCTTGATAGATACGTCATTCAAAGTACATGAACTCCTAACAGCGACACTAAATGAACTGCTTGCGTTAGCCAAAAATTAAATTTGAGAATTATCTTTTCTTGAGAAAATTTCAAATAGTGTTAGGTAACTGTGGACTACTTTTTATTACTCATCTTTCCTACGCAAATTCAGGTAACCAAGTGAAGTTTCTCGCATATCTGTACGGTCAAAACTAACCTCTTTTATAAATGCCACATAGTAATAAGCCGTAATGTCATCCATAATGCCCTTCGTGAAAATAAATTGTAAACTCTTCTCTATATGCCAAAAGTATTGACCCGTTAACCACTTGTTTCTAACCTCAGTCTCTCTCTCTCTCTTTGTAAGCGTAAATTTTATTTAACGTTTGGTAAGATATTACGTTCTTGGTACGTCTGTTAAAATAGCTGAATCCTGGAGGGGAGAGTTCTTTCAAAATAAGCTTTAAAAAAAGGAGGTGGCATGAATGAAATCTGGATAAAGTGACTTTCCCGAGATTAATGATAGAGGCTGGGTGGGGGTGAGATCGTTCACTTTCAGTGCGTTTCACATTAAATTAGGGTGTATTAAGTGGGAGATCCACGTACGATTTATGGGCTGTCGTGCGCTTTACGTAAGCTTTGAGCATCATGAGTACGTGCTAAGGCAGCATGTGAGAAGCTGTATGTTACATCTTACCCAGCCTCAAGTTTCGCCTTATTGCACACTTACGAGGAAAATGCACACCCTACTTGTATCGATCTATCCATGCGCGGAATTACAACCGAGAAAATCACTTGGTGGCATTTTATTTGCTCCGACCATTCCAATCAATAAGATCAAGTTAAATTTTTATCGATTTTCAACTAGTGAGTAATTGGGTTATCGACCTCCACAACTAAGAGTTTTAGTGATGACGTAATATGAAATATAATTACCCTAACCTACTATCACTGTTATGCCACATCTGCATAAAATTGAAGATTTTTCATGAACTATTGTTCCTCTCAATATGGAATCCTTTTAGTAGGATTTAAAATATAGTTTAAGTAATTTAAACTCCCATTCTCGTATATTTAGCATCTACATAAATCGGACTAAAGATTAAAGACCCTAATATTCCACAAAAGTTATAAGAAAACAGTAAATTAAAATAAAACAGTAAAGTAATGTGAAATCTGGGGTGAGGGGGGGGGGGGGGGGGGGTGCAATGATATGACGGTACATGTTGCTTAATCACAGCCAATGAATATGCGGAAAGTTGGATGGTCAAATTGGAGTTGGGAGGGGGGAGTTTTACATTGCTCAACCGAAGACACCAGCTTGCCAAAGAATGATCAACACGATAATTAAAACAATGACAAAAACGCATCCAAATAATAGCATACGCATTCGGCAATTTTCATAGAATGTCTTATCCTTCACTCGCTTGGCAGTACTCTGGAACATTTCAGCCTGAAAGTAAAGCACAAATCGATTTTAACTCTTACGTGGGCCAAAATCGAGTGGGATAAGAGACAAGTCAGGTATGAATACTTCGAACTCCATCGATTAATCTCATTTTAGGAAATAATTTTTGAATGCTCATGCTGTATGGTTATTTGAGTGCTTTATACGAATGTATTCAGTGTTATTGAGAATCGCTTAGCCAAAGACCCAAATATGAAAGGTCTCTTTTTTCTGGTTTTCATAACATCTTTCTGTTTTACAATGAAACCAAGTTATTAAAAAAATTCTTAACTCGCAAGAGTACAGTCAAAATAAAAAAAATTAAATGCTTACTTGGTCTCGAAATTGATCGGTTTTGCCAAAGAGATCGTCCAACTTATCTTCACGTTCATTCAGATCGGTTAGATTTTGTTGCATAATAAGAGTAACATCATTAACTTGGTTTCTAAGATCCATCAAACGCGTTGCTGATTGACTGTTAAAGTCCGCCTTAGGAAATGGAGCAATTTTTAAAATTAAGTAATTTATAAATGATAATAGCGACAACGGAAAGTGTAAGATACCATCATTGCAGATAAAGTTCGACCGAAATCGACTTGATGACAATGTTCAGAACCAGACTGAGCTTCCAAAACTCTAGATTGGTCAGATGTAAACGCAGCATATATCTATAAAATATAAGCAAATGATATAAATGAAATCCAAAGGAACAAACTTAAAAAAAATAAAATATGTAATAAAGAAAAATTACACTTTTGAGGAAGTTAAGAGTTTGTTGTTGAGAAGTAGACATAGACGTAACGGCAACATAACTGATACCATTGAATGTATAACAACTGTAAGTTCGACTAAAAGGAAACCATCAACAATGGGTAACGAACCCACCCCTCCAAAGGACAAGTAATAAATTCCTGTACCGAGTTTTCTAGCTGGGTCCGGACAGCCTTCCCATAATCAATCGATCCAATCGCTTGTTCGCATAACACACGTGATCCACAGCAAACTGCTGAGTAAAGGATACTCATTATAATGGGGAAAGAAAATACTATTTTACTTCCTAACCCCAAGTAATCAAAATAACGCGGGTCAATCGTGCCTAACTAAACAAAACTTTAAGGTCGAAGTAGTTATTTTTAATTAAAAATTTTATTCAAAATTTCAGTTATGTCGAGTTTAAATTACTAGCTTAATAACATTAGCCTGAATCAAATTTGTCTTGAAAAATAATTAATTCTATTATATAAATAATTAGCATATTCTTAATCAGAAAATTCGTTAATGACTTCCGTTACAGAGTAATTAAGTTATTCTATAATAATTCTGGATTTTTATTTCTGTACGTTCGAATTACTTTTTGTAAACAACTATGTCAACGACATTTAGATATTTATATGTTTGTAATCAGATAAAATTATGAATAATTTAGCCAATAACTAATGTAATGTAACAATAATGTGAAGTAATAACGGTAGTTTCTGATTCCTTAATTTAAGAGCTGTTCTGAAGTGCAGAGATCTTATTTCTTTAGGTAGATAATAAAGTTCGACTGACTTGCAAATAAAAAATCGTATTTAAATATTATATTTTCTTCAGATATACGAATTCTTTTAGAATATTTGTAATCCTCTATAATACGAAATCATCTGCTGCGAAAAATTAGCCTTCACACTCCTTTTTATTTTACCAAATATTTCAGTGTTTTTTAGGTTTTGAGGGAGCCCCTACAAATATAATACATTTGTTAACCATTTTCAAGCTACTCTATATAAAATTATAAGTATAGCTTTGTGTATTTTTAAATCCTTTTGATATAATTTCATGTAATTTGTATTAATACCATTGGTCAGAGGCGAACGCATCCTTTCAAAATGCACGCTATTATTCGTATTAATAAGAAACCTTTAACATATATTCATTTATATATCACACAAAATATGTCTTGCATACAGACTCAATCTTATTATTTAAATAAATCATATTGGCATTATCCCCGTCGAGGCACGAAGCAAATTTTGTCACCCCATCTTTGCCTTAATTCTCATCTCATCTTAGATTTTCGAGCAACACATCATTTCCTATGATATACAAATATGATTTTTTGTGTTTCTTTGTTATTTGAGAGGCTTAGAGAAATAGTTGGATAGTCATTTTACATATTGCTAAAAATAATTCACAACTTTGTAGGGGCAACAAAGAACTCTTCCATAAAATCTCAAAGGGCTTCGTTTGGCCTTTTCATCTTTTTTTTAATTAATAAATTAAAGAGTATTACATCTGTTGACAACTGGTGCAGTGCAAATGTTTGGTTGAGATGCAAATTATTGTCTGGCATCTCCAAATGTCACTATTGGCTTTGAGATTGACTATCCCCGCTTTTGTTATTTTCAGTTGCTTCGAACTTCTCTTTCAAGTCTTTTATTCCACGTGACAGTCGATTCACCGTTCCATTTGTCTGCAAAGGGGAAAGAATAAAACATAAAAAATTTATCTATGAAAAAAGAAAGCATTTTGTAAATACATTAATAATACAAAAAAACATGCTCCTAATTTTGCTTTTCTTTAGAATAAATGATGTCTAATTATCTGTTAATTTTATCAAAAAGATGGGATTCGCATGATTACATTTGGAACTTACCTCTTTTTCAAGTTTTTCCACTCTATCAAGTAAGCCAACCTTAACAGCTTGCAATGCCTCAGCGATATTTTGAAGGCTTGTTTGAACACTCTAAAACAAAGGACTCGTTAACTTCATTGCTGTTATATGAAAGTGTGCAGACAAAGACTAAATTGATTTAAATGGGTTTATATCTGAAGATTAGGGGGTGTGGGATACACTTACCTCCACGTGGTGCAACCTGGGCAACGTATATTCATACGGCAAAAAAGTCTATTAAATGGCTTGGAAACGTGACCTCATACGGCAAAAAGTCTATAAACCGCTGGGCAACGTATACTCATACGGCAAAAAAGTCTATTAAAGGCAGTTGACTTCTAACTTCAAACTACCATGACCCCATTGTGGCAGTTGACTTCTCACTTCAAACAACCATCACCCCCACTCTATGTCATATTCGACCCCTACACAGTACTCATCTTACCCTTTCTGAGCCTTTCTGTCTCTTTTACTTCTGTGAATCACTCTTGTATTCCTTCTCCCGAATTCTTCTCACTTTGGTGTTTCTCCTCCCCTCTGTGAAGCTTGAAGTCAACTAAAAAGCTAATGGCAACTATCAAAACGCCTGCCATTTGTTATAAATAAATAAATATCTGAAGAAAGGCATAATGTGTCTATTTACAAACACAGTAAACATGATACTATTAAGGCGGCACAAAAATTGTGAGCAAGTAAGCAAATCTCTGCAAATATGGAAGTTCATAAATTGACAAGCGTTATTTTTCTAGTGCTAAATTGTTAATACTAACCTTTCCTAATATAGCTACAATTATTGAAAGGTGAGAATTTTCTATCCACAAACAGGAATAAAAGTGAAGCTGATACTTGGGAGATTTAAATCTGCAATTTTTATTACAGGGATAAAAAACCGCAAGAATGAATGGGCAATTTTTAACTAGCAGAAATTCACACTTTATAATAAGTTGTACAGACACGAACACTGTAATTGACGGACAATCTAAAAGCGAATATTCCACACAAACTAGTTTGAAGGTCAATTACTATTTTGTCAATACATTCATTCGCCGTGTTTTTTTCGCTGAACAATGTTATTAAATTTTGTTTTAAAGAAATTTTTAATGCAGCACGCAATGTTTAAAACTTGTGGGACACGTCATCGCATGTCTGCACGCCAGGGATTGGGAGGTGCGACCGTACAAACAGTGACCAATCATTAACCTCTGTTTGTTTAACCTAATCCGCCATCCTGATCATGATTAAGCTTCCTGTGTGTACACTTTATCCGCAATATACGTCCTGAATAAACGTGCTCCGTGCTACACGTCTGTTTCCTTCATAGCTGGGCAATAGCTTAGCTGGTTCTGGGAGTCAGGCTAGATGTTGAAGAATCTGCCATAGAGATTTACTAAGGTAGCAATCCTCTACAAACCACACTTTTGTAGCATTAGCTGTTGTTCTACTTGGCTTGGCTGACCCAGATCGATAGAAAACCTTCGAAAACAACAACTTTTCTAAGGAAGCTCTTAAACAAATTTACTGGTCATCGCAATTCTTGTGCTACGCTTAGGCCATGTAACAATAGATGATACTCTCATTATGTGTTGTCATGGTCACTACTTGGACTTTGTTGTAAAAGAAACAATGGCAGAAAATTTTCTGGGGAGTTTGAAAGTAAGGTTATGAGCAATTCAAACTCTGACTTAAGTTAATTCCATTCCTCTGAACATAAGGTTTCTCGCATTGCATGCAATGCTTCTAAAAGCCCACATTTTGGCTAAAATGGGAGGAAGTTAGGGACGCGCTACCAGTGAGTAACTAACCTGATCTGACCGTTGGCCAGCTCTCTCTTGTACCTCTTTGATGGACGAGTTCAGCTTTAATGAAATATTGTTGAGATTTTCTTCAAGTTCTTGAAGCTTCGTTTGCATCGACTGAATATTCGATGTTCTACAATTTTAAACAAAGAAAAATATTTATGCATTTATCGGACTGTAAAAAGCACCCAATCTAGCCTATTTTTTTTATCAAATAAAGCATATACATTTACATTGTTGAAAGAAACTTTTAAAAATTCCCATTTCTGAGAAACAATTGAATTTGCCTAAACTCCCAATTAAAGTAACAATTTAAATGAATAGAAAGTTAAGTACTGGAAAAATTTATACTGATATATAAATAAATAAAACTTCATCGGCCAGCTAATGTTTAATTCAATCAAGAAAAGATAATAACTAACATTAAATTGTTACCAATTACATTTATAAGGTGGGGTGTGCGATAGACTTACCTCCACATGGTGCACCCTGGGCAGTGTATATTCATACGGCAAAAAAGTCCATCAACCGGCAGTTAACTTCTCACTTCAAACAACCATCACCCCCACTGTATGTCATATTCGACCCCTGCCACTACTCATCTTACCCTTTCTGAGCCTTTGTGTCTGTTTCTTTTACATCTTTGAAACACCCGTCTATTCTCCCTCCTGAATTCTTCTCACTTTGATGTTCCTCCTTCCCTCTGTGAAGCCCAAAGTCAGCTAAAGGGCTAATGATAACTATCAAACCGCCTGCCATTTGTTATAAATAAAAACTTCTCACTTCAAACTGTCATCGCTCCACTGTATGTTATATTCGACCCCTTCCACAGTTCTCACCTCACCTTTTTCTACCGTTGTGTTTGTCTCTTTTACATCTTTGAAATACTTCTGTTCCCCCCCCCCTCTCGACTTTCTGTTACTTTGATGTATCTTCCCCTCTGTGAAGCCTGAAGTCAGCTATAGGGCGGATGGTAACCATCAAAACGCCTGCCATTTGATGTAGATACTTTTATAAGGTCAAAAGGCTTGAAATAAATCTTTTTCTGTTGTCTTTATATATTGTTTACGGCATATATTCCAAATGGAACGACAGTTTTAAACAACGGTAACTTGTTCTTCTATAATACTAATGCAAATATAAAACCACAAATGCGATTTCATTTGATAGTGATGATGGTGAGCATTTATTTCTTTCACAAAATTTTCGTGAATAGCTAATTTACTTCACATTAAAGGGTTTTAATATTAATTTTCCAGCAACAGCAAATACCTATAATTTAAATATATCTTGTTACTTAAATACATGTTAAATTGGCTTTAAGTAAAATGGAAAAGATGAGATGAGATAATCACCTTGCTTTTATCTCGGCCGCAACGACACCTTTGAGTTGTTCCTTCTCATCCGATAATCCGTGTTCCAAACCCTCGACAGCAAGATCCAACTGGGCAAGGGAGTTGAGAAGTCTCTTCTGATGAGCCTATTGTATGCGCATTTCATGCGTAATGAGAAAGGGGACAATAAACACCTACGTGCTGTTCCTCACGAATCTCATTCAATTCGTCGGGTAAAGTTTTGGTCATTTTCCTATATCCATCTTCAATCTCCGCTAACCGGGTTTCGTACCCAGAATTGGCTAGACTAAACCGCCCTAATGCCTTAAACACACACAAATATCAGTAAATCAATAAAACAAAGTTTTTGCTTTTCATTAATATGATAGTATATATGCCTTACTGCTTCAATATCTGTTCGAGAATTTGCAAGATCATCTTGGATCTTCTCCAGAGCGGTGTTCACTCGTAGATTAAGCTGGTTTGACATATCTTCCAGTTCTGACTTAACACCCTGTCTGAAATGTTTTTGGGAATATGCATCTAAGAAGAAACTGTAGCTGGCTAATCACTAACGGCTTATAGGGAGGAAAATCAGTGCAAGACGATTTATCATGCGTTTCCAAAATCATTTCATATGGTGAGGGTTGGTTATTTCGTTCACGAAGCTGCTGTTGTCATGCCTTGATAACCCTATGACGCAAGCCATTACTTGCCCAGCGTCTTTGTAAGCTTATTGATTTTATTGTTTTCTGTGAAACTGACCCGTTTCAATTAAAATCACATCCGCACCCAAACTCTCAGACGCTCCTTTGCCCAAATGACACGCGAAAATTCGACCTTGTATTTCTACTCATGTCCACTCCCCCCCCCCCTGTCATATTGCTTCTGCTAAACTCTTGGTGTTTAGTTGCTGTTAGCTACCAACCATTCGCTAATACGCTATCATTAAGTTAGTGTTCAGCTAACTAATGGCATAACTTTTATTCTTAGTGAGCTAGTCAATTTCTGACAAATTGGTAAATATTATTCTAGGAATATTCAAACTCAATCAAACATTAAAAATAAAAACAAATTTCAAACAACCTTCAACAAATATTATTTACTAAACATATAATGCCGACAGCCAAACAGTTACCTTGTGGAAAAAAATCCTTCCTTTCAATAATTACCAAAGTACATTTTACCTTATGGAGATGATCTCCTGCGCGTTATCTCTCAGGAGTGCTCGAATTTCAGCAACCGATTCCTTGGTGAACTTCTCGATTTCTCCAGTGCGTGTTGTTTGATCTAGAAGACTATCAATATAAAGAAATTGTCATTTTACCATGGGCATTATGGTTAGACAGATTTAATAACGGATTTTTATAACCTATTGTGAACGTTGTTCTCAAATCGAAGTCGATCACCATGCATCCGTTTCAAATCAGATTGCATTTGCGAAATTGAGGCTTCAACAAGTTCCAGTGCAGGATCCTTGTGAGTTTTAGGCGAATTAGAGTTAACTGGTGTTTCATTTTGCATCGTTCTTAACTCATTTCGCATAATATTCTTCAACTTTGCTTCAAAATTTTTCAATTCTTGGTAGACGTTCTGGATATCGTTTGCTTGATTTCCACAACGTGAATTAACATCTTGCACATCTGCTGTTAATTTTTGCAGTATTTTGAATACATTTGGTGGATAGCGTACTTCTGCTGTGTGTCTATTAAAGAGGGAAAAAAATTAATATTAAATGAAGTAATTATGAACATCTTTTAAGTTAATTTATTAATATTTATCAAAAGTTATACCTATTTAATAATTATAATAGTCGGAAATTTTTGTGAAATATTAAAGAAAAAACTTACAAGGGTCTAGCGTTTCGTGGCTGATTTTTTGGGTTTGGTGAGTCTTGTACCACAGATACATCGGAATCAACATCATCACTAAGACCAGTTCTAGACATATGTTCTGAAAAATAGCGCATTATAAGAGCCACATGCAAGGTAATCGCATAAGATTTTAGATAATTGTGAAAGCATACCATTATAGCCAACGGTGCCCACTTTGAGTCCACGTCTTAATTCAGCAATATCATCCAGTATTTGATGGTTAATCTTCTCAGCAGCACAAACCCGAACCTCGAGATCATTTAAAGTAGATGTTCCACGCTTAGGTATACCCGACCATGGTTGACTTTTGTCCCTATTTGCTATCATGGGAGCCTGTTTTGCGTTTCTCTGCATCTAATTTTGAAAATAAATGTTGGAGATAAATGGCTTGGGCAAGGCTTTAATAAAGCTTAAACAAGAGTGTGATCCTGTGATACACAAAACATGAAAAATTAATGAAGCATTCGTGATAAATGACCCCACACCATTAAGCCTTCAAGCGACTAGGACAAATATTTTGTACTCTGCGCTGGTTATGTGATAATGCCCTTGCGAATCGAAATAAGTTGAAGATTAATAAAAAATCAAACAGCTAAATTTTAACACACATATTGAATGAAATACTGTTAAGAAGCTTTGTATATATTTTTTATTGCGAATTGCGTATTCATACAAGGTTATTAAAAATCAATTAGCACTCCAGTTTAAAATTAGAAATATAAAATTTTGAGAATACATTTAACTAATGACTCAATAAGTAATTATCATGTCATTTTTATTTAGCCCAAATAAAGCATGCATTTTCATTGGTTATTTACAACTTATAATAATATATTAATAGGCTTTTTGAACTAAATATTTAAAATTCACAGTTTATTAATAAAAGGCTTTATTTATGGTAACTAGTTCACTAGTTAAACCTCAGTTGAAAGATTATATACAATTACGAAAATCAAACTTGCTCAGTGATAAATTATGATAAGAGGAATATGGCATTTACTGAATTTATTCAGAATTAAATTGCTAAAATTTCGATTGCAATTTGCTCATGAAACTAATCCGGTTCGATAAGAAAAGCTTCCGTGATCGATAAAAGAGTCTATATCAGGGAAGCGAATAATTAATAAGCAAATGAATTATTACCTTAATATTACCTAAGAAGTGTTGAAAATTACCAAATAGTAAACCTAAAATCCTCATTGTCATTGCTAACGAACTAGGATGGGAGGCGAAAATAAATGAAATTTCCAGCGACGCACGAATTATCAAAGTAACATTCGTGAAAAGTTACTCAGGAAAATGAATATTCTTCAAGGCCATTATTGTAGAGTGCGTTGCTTAAGATCTATATAATCCTCAACCGTAACTCACAATGTATAGGTAAATGATACGGCGTTCGAAGATATTCAATCGAATAAAATTCTTGTTGGTAAATACCATCTTGCGAAGAGCTCATAAATTGTAAACTTGATTTAGATTAAGATGTCTATACATAATCAATTAAATTTTATACTTCGGTAAAATGTCTTGATTTATTTTATTTTAAAAGAGCTTAATCATTATGCTAAATGCAATAATAACCGACAAATATCAATCAAAATATCAATAACTAGATATAATTGCATATTATCAACCAACAAAAATACTTTTCTATAGAAAGCGAGTACTTGTCGCTATTTGCTCCAATACTGCACATTCTATATGTATTTAAAGATTTTTCTCCTTACACATTTTTCCTATATCAAACACTGAACTCCCATCTCCCGAATCAATAAGGTAACTAAAAAAATATTATTGTAAATGCTGCAAACAAATCTATAGGTACTGATATTTGGCCTCTCTCGTGATCAAATGTTTATTTCAATACTTTTCCTTTATTTTTCACATTTGTCACTCAAATTCTCCTCCCATTATACAAATTTAAATAATTTAAAGGCATATTTAAGAAAAAAATGGACCTTCAGCCACCATTTTCTGAAATATTTGAAGTAAAATGCGGGACTTGAAGCGGATTTCACATTTGTCTGAGAGCCTAAAACAAAACGATGGCCGAAATTTTGCCAAAAATATAAACATCATGCTATTACTTTTTGTTAAAAGGGATAGGATTTAACCTTAGCTTAGCTTCTGGTAATAATGCTACAGAACTTAGGAGCAATAAAAGGACTGCGAAGGAAGTCATATTTAGTGACAAATAGTAGTAGTAACTCTAAGGGGAAATTGTTATATAGACGCTGATGTTTGCAAAAAAATATATACAAAAGTTGAGCCATCATGTGCCAGGGATGAGTGAAAAAGGACAATCGGTATGATTTAAATGATCGTTTGTCAAGGAGGTACGTAACGCTGCGAATATGCTCGAAGTTTGTGTTTAAAAATAATTTCATTAAAATCAACACCTTGTTTGTGGAACGATTTTATAAACATTTATTATGTTGACCATCAGAATATTTATGTAAATATTTGTCATAAAGTTTAAATATCCAATAGAATGTTATGGTTTAGTGTAAATACATTTGAAAACGACAGAAATGAGATTCATAAAAATGGCAGTTTCTAACATTTCATTTCAAATAAAAAATTAATGATCTAAATGCATTTAAACATTGATTAAAGCATTAAATAATGGATTGTGTATATTATTCGTTTTGTTGGAATAAGCTATTGATTCTTCGATAGTTGGCCTTCAAGATATATCGCTTGTAGGTCATTTCATCTTCCTTCTCCAATCCAATACTTTTGCCGTTATTAATATTTTCACTGAAATGGATACACAAGATGACAAAGTTACATTTTTCAGTAGTCTTTAATTTATTATTTCTATTTTATTCTTAAGCAGATCAGAATGCTTCACAAAGTCAGCCCGCTGCAGACATTCGTGATTACGCCCGGCAGCTAAGTGAGCGCAGGAAACTCGAAGATCAAAAGCGCAAAGAGGAGCGATTTCTACGACGCTCTCTTCGTCATTCAGAAAAGCTTCGAGCCTTAGCCCTGGCCAAGAAAGCCTCGAAGGATTTTAAGGAGATCGCTGCATCACGTAGTAATGAGTCAATAGATTCAGTTAATGGTACGCCCTATTATAACTCTAACAATTGTTTTAGAAACGCCGTTTGCTTTTAGGGCGACAAACTACGCAGATTTTATTCGTGAGTTGCGTGAAAAGTTAAGTAAATATGATCTTGAAAATGGTGAGAACTCAGATATTGATGATATTGGTGATCGCGAATGGGAGTGGCTAATAAATAAAGTTTCTGGAACCTCGGTTCTGCAAGCCTTCCGGCTTCATGATACCTTAGCAATAGCGTTAGAGGAAACTCGTGCCAAAATGGGCGACCTTCCTATGAATCGGTGGGCGGGTGACGCTGTGGCAATCAAATCATTGAATGAGACATTAAATGAACTTAGATTTATTCCTCGCAATGAACGAAGCCCCGCTATGAATGAGCTCTTTAGAATTTTGCACAAACCTCAATTAGTGGTAAGTCATATTTCTAAAATCTGTCTAAGTTTCCCTATTCGTAGGCTACTTTGTCATCTTTCGATGACGTTGCTCGAGTGTGGTCAGAAATGTCGGACGACGTCAGGCCAATAGATGAACCTCCATATGACGAACTATCTACAGACGATACTGTAGAGCGAACTGTTTATCCCAGTCCAGTTGAGGGCTGCTATAAAATTCTAGCTGTCGACGATCAGGGTCACACTGTGACGACCCCTGATGGAACAACCCTAGTGAATGTTATACTGCAAAAGAGGGATGAAGATTTCTTTGTAATTTTCTCTATTCCTTTTTAATTCCTCAATCCATAGGGCGCGACGGTTCGTTCCGAAGGTTCTGCAATTGTGATTGGTCGAATTATCAGTGGTGGTTTAATTGAACGCACAGGTCTCTTAAATGAGGGTGATGAATTGCTCTCTGTAAACGGAGTCGATCTAATGGGCAAGGATATTGACAACGTGTCTTATATTCTGGTAAGTTCAGGATCTTATCTCTGATCACTAATCAAATTTTACACAACGAATCGGTGCACGCATAGTCATGTGGTTTATGGTGTGTGTATGCGATCAGAGAACACCTTTACGTTAACCGGAGCATTTATAATTTTCTTGCATTTTTACAGGTGTCATTAACCAATATAGGTAACACGGCATGCTAAATTGTTTCTATTTCATTGTCATTTTGTGTCTTCTTGCCTATCGTATTTGCATGAAATCGATTGCTTAGTGGTAATGAAATGCTTTGTCAGCATTGTGATATTGGCAATTATTCAACTTTCTCCATTCATTTTCAGTCATCTCTTGGTGGGCATATCGATTTACTGGTCGCTCCAATTGTGCCAATAACTGAAGCATCGCTCTTCCAAGATGAACCAGTGGTAATTTAATTTCGTTCTTCCTTTTTCTTCAAATTAAAATCTTATTTATCGATATTTTTAAATATTCGTTTTATTTGAATCAATTTACGTACAACTTTTTTTTCCCACGCGAGTAACATTTTTTAGAGCAATATGAAAGATTACTATTATCACGACGTTGGCATAGGTTTGCGACCATCACAAATGTTGTAACGAAATACCATTTTGTGAGTAGTTCTTTCTGCCCAATAGACTTTATTGTTCTTTTTTATTGGCTACCGAGATGTCTTAGTCATTCCAAGTAAAAATATTTGCCGATTGGGTCACTATCCGTAAATTTCATACAGAATTATCTGAATCTGTTGGAAGAGGATGTTCCAAACACCGTCTAGAACCTCAAAATTTAAAAATTTACAGCCCATCGCTGCTTTCAATTATAGCGAATGTACTTAGGAATGAAAGCAAAGGGTGAAGCTTGATATTAAATCATTCATTCATTTCAAATGGCAGGCGTTTTGATAGTTATCATTAGCCCTTTAGCTGACTTTGGGCTTCACAGGGGAAGGAACATCAAAGTAACAGGAAGTGGAGGGGTGGGGAACAGAAGAGTAATTTACAGTTATAAAAGAGACAGACACAAAGGTGGAAAAAAGGTGAGATGAGTACTGTGGAAGTAGTCGAATATGAAATACAATGGGGGGTGATGGTGGTTTGAAGTGAGAAGTCAGCTGCCGGTTAATTGACTTTTTTGCCGTATGAGGATACGTTGCCCACGGTGCACCACGTGGAGGTAAGTCTAT
>UZAE01012937.1:0-20817 GCA_900617975.1 Rodentolepis nana | reverse complement strand
GGGGTGGGGGGTGGGGGGTGGAGATGAGTCGGGATTAACTATTATCTACTTAAACTCTGTATTGAATTGCTTGATTAGGTGCCAACCTTTATTCACCAACTCTTAAATTTATTCGGAATTTTTAGCATAATTAGGAAGTAAGAGAAAATGGGGCATTTATGGTGGAGAATTTTGAGTATCTTAGGCCCTCTTCTTCCCGAAGGACTAATGTGGATCGTACACACCAAGGATCAAACTTCTGTCTCCGAAACATCGGAGACGATGTCCCGTAAGTACTAACTTAGCGGGCTGTCTTTGGCCTTGAAGAAAAGGGTGAATTTAATTTTCTCGCCAAAAAACCTCAAGATAGCTTTCTTTCAGGCAAGATGGGCCCTGAAGCAAGATTTTCTTAATGGAACTAGAAGTGAATAAGGCTAATATTAAAATCTGTTGAAATCCAACGCAATAAATCAATTAGTGGGAGCAGTCTTTATTTCATTCCACCCCAAAATTAATCGTAGCAACCTTTTGTTATGCCCACAAAGTTAGTGAAGGAATATACGATACCAGCACCACCGTTGAACCTACTTCATGTAAGCTCGGTAGCAAGTAAGATTTAAAATTGGATTAAGAAATCAACTTTAAATGTGTGTATATGCTTCACTTACGTAGATATACGTCATGTACACATCATAGAGGAAGACACTACTAATAGAGACTGCTTCAGTACTGATAACCACAATCATCGACAAGACCAGCACCATGTTAAGCAGAAGTGTACCAAAAGGTCCAAAGAGAAAGTTAGCCACCGAATGTGCCATTAATCCTAAAATGGAATGAAATAAATAATATCATTGTTTTAATTCAGACGAATGCTAATATACTACTTATATACCATCAATAGCTTACCGATTCTCTCCATGAATCTGGGTAGCATAACTTGACCATAGCTCATGTTAAGAGCCATATACCCGAGGCCGCAAGCTGTACCAAATGTCACCGCCACTGGAAAGTAGAAAACCCCGCCTGAAATCAAGCTGAAACCTCCAGTTTCTGGTTCAGAGCTAAGAATGCCTTGCCAAATTGCCTGATCAAGAACTTGGAACACCAGGAACACTAATATGAGTAAAACAAAAGAGGAAAATTGTTTCAAAAGCTAATAAACATTTAAGCTGTTAAGTATTTGACTATTCGGTTCCCCAATCGATATGTCATTAACTAAGTGATGTCATTGTGTTTAAAGCTTTTTCTTGACGACTAATTGCTCTCAAGCTCACGATGTTCAGGCCTTGGTGATCAATTGGTTCTGAGGACTGCTTGGTCATTGCTATCTTCTGGCAGGATTCAGAGATGATATTTAATCCTCTTTCAATTTCATATTTAATATAAAATTTTATATGAGGCTGAAACTAGACCCATTTCGATAAGGCTCCTTTAGAAATGTCAAAAGCACAATAGCTTTTGTAATGATTGAAACCATTACTGAATGCTTCAGGCAGAACTATTATTACTAAATATCTTTCATAAAGTCAGAAAATGTGAGAAAGAAAACGTGAGTGCGGGTTTTACGCTTTCTTTTCAACATCTCACATCTGATTTATCGCACTTGTGATCTAAATTTGACTAACAACAAAAGAAATTGTAAATCGTGTTTAAAATTCCAACTTTGTGAAAGAAAAGGTAAATATTTTTGAATGGCAAAAAAAGCGACAAATTACCTCCCAGTTGCTCCACACCAAGTACAATCGTGTTAATTGAACGGAATGTGAGAACTGTTTGAGTGGTGTTTGGAATCATTTGGCAGGTTGTTAGCGTGTATATTCTCTGACAGTCACCTAGGGATGAAAGCAGATCAGAAAGAAAACTTCTATTTTAAATTATTTATTTTAAATTCGTCGAATTTATTACAGTGGCTAAGTAATATAAACCGTTTGAGTGGTTGGGAGAGACAATATGTAGGGCTTACTTGAACTGGCAAGTAGGCAAATTATGAAAATCAAGCCAGGTGAATCCACTGAACATGGGGACAACATAAAATCATCACATCATTAAATTAACCATCTACTCATTTTAAAACACCTTTCCCAGCTTTCTTTCCAGTTTATTTCAAACTGCACACACGATATAAGTTCATCTTCCAGTCCTCCTTACAATTATTCTAGCTATACACACAAAGGCGAATTGACTCAGATAGTCATCTTTAATATGAATCAACTTTCGAGGAATTTCCCAACCATTTAACCATTTAAGAAAGTTGTCTTTAAGGTACCTGTTGGTTAGGTTCAAGGGGACTAACACATCTAGTGTTATATGAATTTTGTAGCAACGTGACCATACAAACATTTTGAAACGGTAAAATTTTGATTATCAAGATTTTCTGAAGGAAACCAGAAACTATGGGAGAAAAAGTAAATTTAGGTGCCTGAATGGGTAAAATATTTTGGGTAACATGGCTCGTAAAATGGGGCATACTCGTAGAAAGAGGTTTATGAAGATGACGACTCAGCATGGAGATTAGTAAATATCTGGATTTATAGGAATTGCTCTAGTCAGAGCTTAAATCATCCTAAGTCACTCCGAACCCACGTAAGAGAATCAAGAAATTTTGAGCTTTCAAAATCCGAAATGAGTCTTCTGCTCTAAATCAAAACTCAGAAGCGCCATATATGAAACTGCATAAGCTTTTATTTACTGAATAAAGCGTCACCTATTACATAATATATCTTTACAATTACTGATTGCTAAATTTTGGCATTTACAAAATAGTTAGACTTGGGGATACGTACTTCCGTCTCCAGACTCAAGATCTTCTACGATTATTTACAAAATACTAATATTTAAGATCGATAGGACGTCAATAAACATAGGACAGAGTTCCAGCCTAGGTTTCATCATCACCTGATTTATTCGTTTATGGCACTCTGCAAGCTTGACATTCACTCTAGATTACTAAAATTAGAGAAGAAATGAGTGTCTGTGGTCTTGGCTGTGTTATTGAAGCGTATTGAAGGGTAACTCCAACTCCATTTGTCAACCGATTATGAGTCAACATAAACGCGGTGATTTCTCCTGAACAAATAGTTTAAAACGACATGATTTTTTGTCTTCATTGCATTCGATAACACTTGGTGTGAACATACTGAAAGAGCACACCCATTTCAGTAACAATAAGAATTGTAGAAACCAACCAAGAGGATAGAGACCAGAACTGAAGAATACGGCATTTCCAACCAACGCGACACTGAAGGTTAAGAATGCAGAAATGATGTAGGAGTTGGAGAAGAGGCTGAAGACACCACCAATTGTGACGGTCACGCCAACAACGAAGATTATTATGGCCAGAATTAACTCTTTGTTCATTTTGGGAGAAGTTTCCACTAGGGCTGCTAGCGCTCCTTAACAAAGAGGTACAAACTCATTAAATTCCTACTGCTTTAACTTAGTTAATTCAATTTTTAATACTGACATTGCAGTAATAAAGTCGATATTTAATTTGGAAATTTCCTTGAATTTAATTGTTTATTTATGTACTTTTCCAGTAAGTGTAAAGTAATTTTTTAATTAGAAGCGATGGATATGTTTGTTAATTCATTCAACAATATCTGCGGATCCAGTTGTTCAATATAAGACGATATGAGTGCCAATTTTCATTTTTGGGCTTCACGATGCAAGTTCCTAATAAAAATAAGAGTTGAAAATCGCCCTTGAAGTATCTCGGGAAATCAAAAATGTTTAAATGGGTATTCTGGTTCAGAAAAATAATTTTCAAAATTCTTTTGCATATTTTCATAGTTTAACTATTTAAGAATATGTCTACGAGAGGATTTTACAAAATTTAAATTAGTTTCGAAGATATAAGTATTTTGCTGCGCAGGCATCCAAATCGGCTGGGCTGCAACTAATCAAACAAAGGACATAATGGGTTCTCCGACTTCCTGAATCTATATTACTTAGTAAGCCCTTTTGTTCCGTTATATCTATCTATATATATTTTTATATATATATACATTTCACGGCAATTAATTTACGGAACAGGAAAACACCCACGGCAATTAATTTACGGAACAGGAAAACACCAGTTTTACGAGTGCATCAGCAGCAAAATTGAGGAAATCAAATGATAAAGAAGTAATTATAGATAATAATTACGGCTACAGTGTTTTGGAGTTTTTCACGGTCTTTTCAGCAATTTATTGGTTTATTTCGTGCACTACATACAACAACGAGATTATGTTTTGAAGAACGGCTCAACGCGGACTCGGGTTCAACATTGCATTATAATGCAGTTGCAATAGTCTACGCTACATTCCATCATGTCCATTCGTTGGCAAATCCTTCGAAGTTTATCATCAGAAGAGTTATTGATTCGATGTTTGGGTTCAAAAACTCAAAATAATAATGAGTCTCTAAACTCGCTGATATGGACTTTCGCTCCAAAGCATATCCATTCCGGGTCTCAGATCATTGAAAATGCAACATTTATTGCTGTTTGTATTTTTAATTAAAGATTTATATCGATATTGAAGATTATGCGATTATGGGAATGAAAATTGGTCCAGAAGCGCATTTATTTGCTATCGGACGAGACAACGCCCGGAGTGACCGCTCCGAGATACGAGCATCCAACGCATCAAAGGAGGCCAGAGCTGCTCGAATAGAAAACAGAGACGCCGAAAATAGTTTTTTCGAAGCCAAGGAAGGTCCAATGTATGCAGTAGGAATGACAGATTGAATAAATGTAAGTTAAAAATATAATTTATGACTTAGAATGCAAAAGATTTTACTTGAAATTTTAAACGCGTTTTTCTCAAAACTGTTTTTATTATTCTGATACCCACGATTTCTCAGATTCTGCAAAACCGATTTACTTGAAATTTTAAGAGAGTTTTTTTAGGGACTTGGCTATGTCCGGAACTATAGACATCCCCAAATTTCAATTTTTACTATTTTTAAAAAATCGAAAATTGTTCAAAAAAGTGGTACAAAAATGGTTGTTTCTTTAGACACTCACCATTTTGTAAAAAAAATATATCTAAAAATTATCCGTAGTTCCGAACATAGCGATATTATTGTAGATGGATAATCCTTTTTATTTTTTGTTTTCAGATTGCTTGGAGAGTTAAAATCGTGGGTATGGTCATACACCATATTTTTGGGACGTCCCACTCCATCAGCTGATAACTAACGAAACTTTACATTTTCTTTTATTTTTTATTTTTTTGATTTGAAACATGTCATCGATAGCACCTCCCCCCAACCGCCACCAATCAATGATTGAGGTGTTTGTTAAGGTTGTGCCAAATTGACATTCATTAATGGAAATTCTTGTTTTCTTTTAACCAATGAAGAGAAAATGGGATTGAGTTTTATCTAATTTTTTAGCAGATATTCCCCAAAATAGGTTTGATAATTATACAACAATCGAAGCAAAAAATCAATAGCTCCACTTTTTTAGCATGACATAAGCGTTAATTTAACGACTGCCAGGGATGGTTTTCTACAACGATTGGCATTAAAAATTCTCTAAAAGAAATCAATATTTGATCTCTATATCAATTAGCTTTATATTTATTTTATTTATATCAAATGGCAGGCGTTTTGATAGGTATCATTAGCCCTTTAGTTGACTACGGGTTTCATAGAGGGGAGGAGGAACATCAAAGTGAAAAAGCCGATAGAGAGGAAAGGAAGAGTGGTTGAAAGATGCTAAAGAGACAGACACAAGGGTAGGAAAAAGGTGAGGAGAGTACAGTGAAAGTAGTCGAATATGACAAACAGTGGGGTGATGGTAGTTTGAAGTGAGAAAACAACTGCCAGTTAATTGACTTTTTTGCCGTATGAGTATAAGTTGGCCATTTTGCACCACGTGGAGGTAAGTCTATCCCACACCCCATTAGCTTTATATTGTCCTATTACCCACATACACGGGAGCTCGAGAATTATGAAACCAAGTTTTGATTCAAAATCGGGAAAATTATTAATTATCTGCTAAGTTAACTTAATTTAAAAGCAGAAATCAAATAGACAGAAACTTTTTCAGTCTTTCAGAATTTGTAATAATAAAACTTGTCTAAATATAAATAATCCCTTGAAATGAACTGTGTACAGTAAAAATTTTGTCATCAATGACATTAGCACAAGAAATTCTAAATTGAACTAAGAGTTTAATAATTAAAAGTGAGGTTCACTCTGTTAAAGAAATTAAAAAAGGAAATTAATTTTTTTGACAAATTTGACGCATTTATCAAAACAAAGCGACCTAAATTAATGTTGACTTTAAGATTTACCCACTTTCCTGAGCAAATGATTCTCCTAAGTAGAAGGCTCTCTTTTCACTAATTACATCCAGACGTGTGATCAGTACATTGATTGAGACTTTTACGATTAATAATATTATATGCTACTAATTCCATAATTAAAAATGCCGCTTAAAAGCAAAACTTTGTGTTATTTGGGTCTGTTTTCTTTTCCCGCAGACTTTATGGGTTTAAATAAACGGGCTTAAATTGCTGAAATTAATCGATTTTTAGTTAACTAAAATTGAATAATACACATAAGGGTGTGAACCGGAGAAAAATGTAGTGCCAAATTTTATAGGAAAAACAATTTCTTTAATTTTAGCTTCAAATAACTAAGTTGCACTCGTCCGCATTTAAAAAAAGCGATGAATATATTTTTTTATAGAAATTGTGTCAGATGAGTCAAATTCAGGTTATTTTTAACAATGGATGACCAAGTTTCTCACACATGCACACTAATTGAACACAAAACTATGCAGGAGATTTTCTGTGAGAATTGAGAATGCTGACTCCTGTTTGATTCCTACTCCATTGACAGTAATCTCACTTTTAAATTGTCCGTTTTGTTCCTGAGCTAGATTCAGCATAAGAAAGATGTTTCCTTGATTTCTTGCTGAGATAGGTGTCCCTTCCCTCGCTCTGAAGCTCTTAAATATCCAATGAGAAATGACTACTCTACATGACACAAAGTCTCCATCAACCCCTTGTAAATTTTCTATGATCTGAACAGATTTCCAAGTTAGTTTAATTGATAATGCTGTTAGCGATGGTCTCAAAATTTGACATTTGAATTTGGAAAATTGCTGGCTACTTTAAGATACAACATGTACTGCACCTGACCTTATGCAGAATAACCGGATAGTTGTATGTTATTAAAGATGTTCAAAAGACACATTTGAACTTTCAAAAACTTGTAGGTTGTTGCTCTATTTTAATCTATGCCATATGTCAGGTGCTCCATGTCTCCGCCAATTTGGGGTGTGCGATAGACTTACCTCCACGTGGTACACCCTGGGCAACGTATTCTCATACGGCAAAAGTCTATAAACTGACAGTTGACTTCTGAATTTAATCTACCATGACCCTACTCTATGTCATACTTGACCCATTCCGCAGTACTCATCTTACCTTTTCTCTGCCTTTGTGTCTGTCTCTTTTACATCTGTAAATCAATCTTCTGTTTCTCCCTCTTCACTTTTGTGACATGAATGCTCCCCTTCTCTGTGAAGGCCGAAGTCAGCTAAAGGGCTAATGATAGGTATCATAAAGCGCGGCATTTGAAATAAATAAAAAATAAATATTGGATTTCGAAATTTCCAAGGAATGGATATTAAGAGGTATGCCAAGATAGCCATAATATATCTGCTGGTTACAGAATCAAATCTAACTCATTTGTGTAATGCCCCCCTCCACCCTAAGACCGTCAGAGTTGATCAAATTTGAATGGTGGTGGTGCAGACCCTTCTCTGCTTTGCCTAGAAAAAGAATTTTTTAGCGAATATGTGGCGTTAGCACGTATTGTATTTTGGTTTCTGGTTGGTCTACCGCTAACGGAGGTACAGACGTAGTCACCAGTTTTTTTCCCTACAGCCAATTCTTTCTCTCGCAGTATTACGCCGACTTGAATGTGCCGTCAACGCCGATGATAGATGGAAGCCATGGCATTGCTTGCAATTAGCTAATTAACTTACAGTGTAACGCACTTCATGTTTAAATTAAAATTCCCAACTATTGAAATTTTGTGAAAGTACTTTTTCCCTTGATTCATTCACTCAGCGATGCTTTTGGGGTTTTGTTTAAATTTTATTTTAGTAAATCAAACTTTCAACTCTTTTCTTTGAAAGAATGGCCTACCTAAATCGCTTTTGCAATGGAATAATCATTGTTTACGTTAAGTGTTATTATTATTATCATTGCTGGGCAAATTCAGTGACTAGGAAAGCTTTTTGACATTTTATAAGCATCACATCAAAAGGTGGTTGAAGATGCGACGAAATTGTTTACTTGTAACTTTCGAAACTATCACCCTTTTGAAGCTTTTGGGACACTTCATCAATGACCAAATAGAAATCCTGCTATAGAATACTACTCAGAAATATTTAGCTATTAAAGTTCAAACGAATTATGCTAGAGTTATCTGATAACTAATCGCTTTGCCAACATTACACTTCGCTATCAATGTACGTACCAAATAAACGTATTCCGTGCTACACGTCTGTTTCCCTTATAGCTGGGCTATAGCCTAGCTTGTTCTGGGAGTCTAGCTAGATGTTGGAGAATCTGCCATAGAGATTTCTTAGTCGGTCAGGCTTTACTAGCGTAGCGATCCGCTACAAGTTCATATAGTATTGAAATATATGGAGTAAAAATCTAATGAGTTCTATTATATAAATATTATAATCGTTCTTATTAGTCAATGGAGAATTATCGTGATACAAATAAATAAAAATATATTTAGTGCAACGTGAATAAAATCATTATTAATTCAAGAATGAGACAGATAAATGTACGGATAAGAGGGTATGAAAAATATCAAGAGGCATGCAACCTAAATTCGGCTAACAAGCTTCAGGAGAAACTGGACTTTAATTCAAAATTCTGCTCAATTTTTGTTCTTACTAATGTAGAGCAAAAGGACTATTGACTGTTTGTATTCATTCCAGATGGACATTTGACCCTCACTAATTTACTCCTTCAAGGGCTGAGAAGGCAAATTTAATATTGAGCGTGGGATAGACTAACCTCCTCGTGGTGCACCCTGGACAACGTATACTCATACGGCAAAAAAGTCTATTAAGCGGGCAGCTGACTTCCGGCATCAAAATTCCTTGACCCCACTGTATGTCATATTCGACTATTTTCACAGTACTCATCTAACCTTTTATCTGCCTTTGTATTTGTCTGTCTCACTTACATTTGCGAAACACTCTTCTGTCCCCCCCCCATCTCGACTGTCTCTTTTGCATCTTGAAACACTCTTCTGTCCCCCCCCACTCGACCCTTTTGCATCTTTGAAACGCTCTTCTGTTCCTCCCCTCTCGACTTGTTTTCAATTTGATGTTCCTTCCCCTCTGTGAAGCCTGAAGGCTTTGAAACACTCTTCTGTTCCCACCCCTCTCTCGACTTTCAATTTGATGTTCCTTCCCCTCTGTGAAGCCTGAAGTCATCAATTTGATGTTCCTTCCCCTCTGTGAAGCCTGAAGTCGGCCCTGAAGTCAAATCCTTTGATGTTCCTCCTCCCCTCTGTGAAGCCTGAAGTCAGTTAAAGGGCTAATGATAACTATCAAAACGCCTGTCATTTGATATAAATAAATAAGTTTATATATAAATATTGAGTGAGCAACAATCTTGGCCTGGAAGGACTAAGACTCAGACTATGACTAATCGATAAATTGATTGTCATATTCAAATTCTGTAACACGATGCAAAAGTATTCTTTTATTTGATTCGAAAGTCTTATTTTGACGAAACAAATAAAATAGCATTCAGTAAACAAGGGACAAAGAGAGAGAGTGTGTGTGTGCGTGATTTCTATTTACCCAAAAAAAGTGGGTCATGTGCCAAAAATTTGTAAGGTGCTGGGAAAAATGAATTGTCATCAATTGAAAGCCCTTTAAATAAGTACTGAAAGCCGAAGAATGACATTTGTCGAAATCCAATGCACCAATCACGAAGCTAGAATTTTTGGACTTGATCTAAACGTTTGGTACATTTTCTATGATGCAAACATAGAATTGAAATGGAACTAGTCCCGTCGATATCTCCATGAACCCAGACCTTTTGAACATGTTGCAGTTTAAGTTGACACTCCAAATGAAAACAGAAAACAGTTTGTTTTTACTTTGATATTAATGATATTTCAGATAGTTTTCATTGCATTGGGAATTGGATTTATCAGTTTGCACTTTGTACAGAATGTGGTTATCTGATTGGTAATTTTCACTTCAATTGATCAATTATATCAAATGGATTTGACAACCACTAGCAGCCATTTACCCCATAACCTCTGATTTTTCAACCAAGAGTGAGTGAAATAATTTTAAAATACGAGCAAATTATTTCACTTATGAGAAGCCATATAGTAAGTCAGAAATTTATGCTTAGAAAAAGCAACTTTTCTCACTATAGCGCTTTCAAACTATTTTAGTACCCATTAAAATTCTTATTGCCAATAAAATGTATCAGTTGTTTCACCAAAAATGACAAAATTAAATTTTAGGAAAGCCTAAGAGACTAGAAATTTCAATTACAGAAATGCTTATACTCTGTTGATTTGGCATATATAGTCAATTCATGATGGAACAGATTTGAGAGATTAGGATTCTTCATTGTAATCTCTTGGAAGCAGGACCCGGTTGATTACAAAGCTTTTTTAAATTTGATCAACTCGAAAATGTCTACCGCTTTATTACCGATACCATAGGGTAATTTGAAATAAAATACTATGTTGATCAAAATAGTTAGCTCCTAAATTATCATACTTTGCAGATCAATTGTAGATGCTTAATAGACTATTGAGCAACGCTCCATCAAATTATCTCAATTAATTAAATATTTGTTCAAAATCTTTATTCCTATGAAATTTGATCCCGTTGACATCAAGAATTACTAATCATTATCAAATTTATGTGAGTTATTTTTTTTATCCCTGTGGTTTGTGCGATGATTTACCTCCACGTGGTGGACCCTGGGTAACGTATACTCATAAGGTAAAAAGTCTGTGAACTGGCAGTTGATTTCTGGCTTCAAACTTTCATTACACGACTAAATGTCGTATTTCACTTCTACCATAATCTCACTGTTTATCATATTTCACAACTTTCACAGTACCCATCTTACCTTTTCTCTTCTTTTGTGGCTGTCTGTCTCTTATACGTCTGTGAATCATTATTCTGTACCGCCTCTCGATTTTTTGTCACTTTGTTGTTCCTCCTCTTTTCTATGAGGCTTGAAGTCAGCTAAAGGGCTAATGACAACTATCAAAACGCCTGCCATTTTAAATAAATAAATTTTGAGTACTGCCACTCAAAAAGATGTGACTCTGTGAAGGTAAACTCACTTGGTGACCATGGAATCAGTTTCGAAACTTTAAAACTCTGAAAAGTGGACAGAAACTGCATTCTTTATTTCCAATTAGGCAAATAAATGACAAGCAAAATCTGAAAAAAACTGAAATCCGAATACGACACCTAAATGCCTCTATTTGAACTTCGCTCCCCTCCTCACACCACCACTATCACTTTTACATCGCTAATTAGCTATGCTTTTTTAAGTACATTCATAATAAAATTCAATAATCCTCTTCTTGAGTAATTTTCGACTTAAATACCGAAAATTAAGACGCTAAGTAATGAAATTTATTTTATTATTGTTGTGTCTATTTCTCCGAGTACATTTATATTTCCAAACTAGCTTATTCCAAACCAGCCCACATATTTCTCTTTATGATGTGTGCAACGCATAAATCATTCGCCTGGTATCTCCCAAGAGAACCATGGGAATTTATTAAAGGTAACAATATATCATAAAACATTGATATCCCTTTACAAGCAAACGACCGCATTTGCTTAATGTCCACAAATCAATGCTTGGACAAAATTCTCTTAAAGATACAACATCGATTAAATATGATCGGAGAATTATAATCATTAGTAAGAAAAACACTCAACTATTTCATTCACATCACTGCAATTGAGTATCCATGTATAACTCCACTATTTAGCTTATATATGTTCATTAAAATTTCACCAATTATAAGAGGACAAAAGTGGAAATAATTAATCAATATGATAATAATTTTTTTTTAAAATATCAAATAAAGTTATACATTTCTTTATGTTATTGAGTAACTAGATGTGTGTCTGGAGTTAAGTAAATTCTTGGGAGATTTAGAACCGCGCCATTCAAAAGAATGCATTTAACAATTAAAACTGGATATGTTCACCTACAAAGGTGCTTGCGTCAAGGAATTTGAAATAGCACCTACGATTTGTTACGCAAATGAAAGCAGAAAGTGAATTGTAAGTTGTGCCCTCGTTCATGTTAAATACGTTAACCTTGTTAACGATATTTTAAACGTGGGGTGTGCGATAGACTTACCTCAACGTGGTGCACTCTGGGCAACGTATACTCATTTGGCAAAAAAGTCTATTAATCTGCAATTGACTTCTGACTTCAAACTACCATGACCCTACTGCATGTCATATTCTACCACTTTCTCAATACTCACCTTACCTTTTCTCTGCCTTTGTGTCTGTCGATCTCTTCTACATCCTTGAATCACTTTTCTGTTACCCTTTTGAATTTTTCTCACTTGGATGTTCCTCCCATCTACGAAGCCCGAAGTCAGCTAAAGGGCTAATGATAACTCTCATAAGCCCGCAATTTGAAATAAAATATTTTAACCGTAAAGGTCTTGTTATATTTCAAGACAGCGTAGTTATTTAGTAAACAATGGAATGTAGCCAAAGCAGAAAGGAGTTGAAATAGGCCAATGGGGGTGTGGAGGCGAAGTGGAGAAGATAGCCAATGTATTATTCAACTTTAACTGAAAGAGGTTTAACTAGGTCACTCAATTTATTGGCAATCCATCCATCAGAAGGTATAATTTACAATAAAGCAAGCCTACTTCAAAGAATACAATTTGGAATGTTTCTATGATTTGTGGATTAATACATAATGACCTATTAGGTCGTTTATCAACAAATCTGGGGATATAGGCCGAATTCTGACTTTTCTGCAGTAATCAATATGACAAGGAAACAAACCTATGCCATGGAATAGGCGAATCGGGGTGAGTTTACTCTGTGGGGTTTTTCTTTTATATGGAAGCAGCACCAAAAATAGTCACTAAATACGGTTTTGTTTTCTCTGAACCTGTAATGATTAAAGGTTATTGATTAATCTCTTTCTAAAGAGGTCGGCATCACGGTAGCGCAATACAGAATATTCGAGCTCCTGAATTGTTTAATTTAAACACAATATTTATCACAGGAAGCTCAATATTATTATTAGGTAATTTTTGATTTAGACGCTAGTGGATCACTAGAGTAAAAGTTACTGATCTAGAAAAGCTAAAATACACTTTTATTGTCGAATTTAAATTCAATTTCTTATAAGAGGTGACTTACAAGAAATTAGCTAATAAATTAAATTTGGTCATTTATTAGAAAAAAAAATATTTTGCAAACATCAGAAAACATTTTGAATATCATGTTAGAAGGTAAAAAGCAAATTTGTCTCGCATCCTGGCCGGGTTAAAAGGAAATGCTTAAAATTAAATAAACTAAGATAAAATTTGATTAATTGCCTATTTATATCCGTAATTGAAAGGCAATGAAAATTCAGAGGTGCAAAAGAAAAAATATACTTTCTCAGAATGAAATGTGACATGAGAGTGGATAGCGAGAGCTATTTTTACCCAAGAGACAATAAATGAATGGAAGCATCAATGACAGGGTTAAACAGATGTCTTAAGATGCAATTAATTAGTTTAAAATTAAGTATTGGAGATAATTAATTTTCGATAATCTCACTTCATTTCTGAATTAAATTGCGATATTTGGCCTATTCATATGTTAATGTTATAAACAGGTTGTAAATTTTAAACGATCATTTCAGGTTTGGCAAATAAAAAATACAATTCTTTCACTTAATTGGTTCAACAAATCCAGATTAGCTTTTTATTACTTTATTTATATATAATTATTTCGATGAATTTTCACTCAGAATTTTATTCTTTATTCCGAACTTGAGGCCGCGCGTTCGTGGCACTATCGAAGTGTTGGTATCACGATGGAAGAATGAAATCGTTCGTAGAGCCAGTACTACATTAGCCCAATTAATGGACAAAATTAAAGTTCCTTGAAACCTTTCCCAGGGGAAGTGTAAAATCATCTTCCTTCAGGTTCAGAGGCTGTGACGGAGTGGGACCGAATTGACACTGTAATACACACCCATCGAAAGGCACTTAGAACAGAACTCTTTGACAATAATGTGATAACTTTGACTACTGAACTGATTTTAAATCTATTCATTCTCATGGTTACGAAACACTTTTCTATTTACATATGGTAATATTTTACTTTTCGCCTAAACTTCACATTTTAACAGAATTACTACAAAGACCGTAAAGGTAGAAGTAGTTTTACCAGGCTAAGGGAACTCCGTAACTATCAGTCTATATATTTGCAATTTCGATAAATGCAGGTATGAAGGAAAGATTAATTCGTCAACTTGTGAAAAGTAAATAAACTCGGAGTTAGTTCATTAAAGTGGTGTCAATCCTTTTCTGCAAGAGAATAACTACTGTGTAGATACCAATGTTGAGAATTTTTAAGTAGAAGGTAGCACCATGATTTCTCATTTCGGTTGCTTGTAATTTTATAAGCGATCTCCAACTTCAACCACAAACGGATGGCACTACTATAACAAGGAACAAGTTAATTTATGAAGATAGTTTTAAAGAGAACAAAATGGTCTACAGGAGTAAAGTGGCCCAATAGATGTTGTGTTTTCGGTGGTGAAGCTGTGTTGCTGATGATTCATTTTTTTATATAGTTGAATGGAAAACATAAAACTTTGAACAATCTTAAGTTTCCATTTGTAGCGTAGAGAGTACAACGCTAAAATGCACGTTCTGAAAGTGGCGGAATGCTAATGATTTGGATATTGTTTATATGCGATTGTGAGTGCTGATGCCTCTCAACCAATGAAAAATCATTTGCTACTTCAAAGTTGGTGCATCCAAAAAAATATTCAATGTCCATTGACAGCACAAACCGAATGAAAGCATTCCACATTCTTTGTAATTTGCTTGCATAGCTTAGCTTACTCCCGTAGAAATTTCATACAGGGCATTTTTCCACAGGGATTGCTGATGTTTTGTCAAGACTGATTTATGTAGCATTCTGTTGCATTTCTGGGCTTCGAGGAAAAACGCGAAATAACCTTATCTATTTCCCACCCCATCTATTAATTAATTTTTATAATGTGGTTAAGCCATCTTTAAGGTTTTAATGCTGAATGAAATTTAGAATAAAAACTTGTTCAGAAATGGCAACATTTGATATATTTCCGTAGTGGTTAATATTTAAATCCGTAAGATTAAAGGTAAATGAAAACTAAATGTGATGAAACCAATTAATTTTGCGAAGAGATCATCTTTCTTCTAAAAACCTGATCTTATAGATGATCTAGCTCAATATGTCATTATCAGTCATGCGCCCTCTGATTTATATTACAATATTATATTGTTTATGCTCTAATCCAAACACACACACATTTGTTTGCTCGAATGCTTTCCTTTCAAGGTCACGGTAGTTAAATGCCAATGAATTTGTATTTAGCTATCCCAGGCTTTACAGTGAAACCCTTTTAATACTTTGTAGTGTAATCATTCAGTTGCCAATAGAAAAACTAATTGCCCTCCACAAAAATGGCGACACTCATTCCAACTCGACTTTATAGTCATTTGATAAACGTCAATCAATTTGGTTTTAATGGTTGACTGATGAGGAAATTTCGACAATTTTTTGAAAGGAAAAAAATAATACTGCTTTGGTTAGGTTCACTTACAATGGAATTCTGTCTATTTCACATGTTAATAATACCTTACAACGCTTTGAAAAATGTACTTTCAAATTATATTGAGTCATTTGCCAACAAAGCAAAGTTAATTTTAATATTTTTATTAATGTTGCATGAATTTAAATATTAACAATTTTAATTCCAAAACAAATTGATGTTCCACGTTAGCAAATTTACAATAAAATTTTTCGAGCAATTTCTTTTCTTGAATAAGAATGTTAGTCCATTCGATTTCTGACGCAATCGTAATAAAAGGCATTTATCTTTGTTTTAGAGAATACGGATTAATGGAGGCATCATACTTTGCCACTTTATACCGTTTTGAAATAAATTTTAAATAAGCTGAAATTGCTATGATCAGAATTCGCAGCTAAAACTAAATTAAGATGGCGTAGCCGAGAAATACCATTTAGAGCCCATGTTCTGTAAATCGAAATCTAAGCACTCAAGTGAATATACATTGATTTTTCAATATTTCGATTAAATCTATTGTATCAGAATTTGATTCCAATAATAACAAAATTTATGTCGATCTGTGAACTTTATAGAATTGCATTTTGTAAGGTTCTCGGAAACTAAAAACTAAAACATTCGTAATAAACTTTTGTTTATATTAACCCAATACAAGTCCAGCAATTTTAGCACATTATTAATACAAAAAACTAAAATAACAATAAAATTTTAGTGTTTACCTAAAATTGAAAATGGATTATTTCAATTTTGTGTACTTTTAAAGACGTCTAATATTTTCTTTAGATTTGTTACTTTTGCAAAGTTTCTGACTGGTTGATACAACTTCACATCTTCAGGAATTTCAATGAAAAAAACCATAGCAGGAGTGCATGAAACAAGTTGTATTAGAAATAGATAAGAACTTGAGTTATCATAAGTGATAGGAAAATCACGTAAAAATCTAACGGCAACGCTTTTTAGTTAGAACTTTTATCTCTCCAGATAAGATCTTAAAAACGTAATGTAATTCAGTTTTTCTCGAGTAAAAGAAGGTTAATTGAAGTTGTTTGAGGTGGAAAGTAATGCAGGCTTGGCAATTGAGATAACTATGTTAGTCTTCCAAAATAAACATAATTAATTTCCAATCTAATAAAAAGACTTTATTAAGCCAATTATCTCGAAATACACAAAATAATGCCAAGCAATGACGCAATACTTTAGACAATTTATTTTTATTATCAAAATAACTGATTATTAATGCTTTGTTGAGTAAAAAAGCAATAAGTTTATCGCACACAAAGGGATTTAAAAGTACAAAAATGCCCGACCAACCGATGTGATCACGTGATTTATTCGTTATTTTAAATACTGCTAGAGGTTACCAGAATGAATTCTGCCTTCTGATGAGGTAAAATGTCCATTTTCTGTTTATTTCAGAATAGAATTTTATAGTATACGGTTTATTAACTCGTCTGTTAGTTGTGTGATTGCTGACCCTCAAAATGTTGCATTTTAAATTCAGAAAGAAGTGTGACAGAAAATGCAAAAAAATGCTAGCAAATCTTCGTCATTTTGGGAAGTGTAATAAAATAAAGAAAATCACATCCCTCGCAAGTCGAAATCCTCCAACTTTTCCTTAAATGTACCTTTTTTGCGCATATACTGTGCGCATAATTTATTAGCAATCGAATTATTTCTTCGTATAAGCGCAGTATCTCGCCCAATCAGAGAAGTTTTAACTTTTCTTAAATAATTTTCACCTTCAATAATCTCCTAATTACGCTTTTCCAATCAGCAAAAATGTGCTCTCATTTAAAATATAGAAGACATGAAAACTTTTCCACTGAGTTCAAAAGTGATAAATAATTTGTGAGGTGCCTTGTGAGAGAGATAGAGAAAAAAGAGTTAGCGAGAGGCTGAAAAGTTCAAATCCTCTAATTATTTAAGGAAAAAAGGAAAAATATAAATTTCAAAATATTTCAAAAAATTGCACATGACTCGTGTCACGCAATAAGTTGTCATGAATATTAATCCTAAAAGCACAAAATTTTGTCCGACTAAGAAAAAAGAATTAGTAAAGTTGGAGGATTTTTTCCCAATAAAAATTTTAATTCATTTAAAGCTAATAAACGCAAAATTGTATTGGGAGTTAAAATTAAACGATGGTGGGGGTGGGGGGGGGTATATAATAGGTTCCGAAATTTTGCGAACTGTTAGGAAAGCTCATATCCTGAATCGCAGTTATTCTGCGTGTCGATACTGAAAATCTTTTCTACTTGCGCTTACAAAAATTCATGGTTATTTTGCATTGCGTTTTTCGCCGGTTTCTGTGCGAATTCATCTCCTCTACTTTCAAAGCATATTTCCCAATTTTATTTAATGAAGTAATTGAACAAGTTACAATGATTCATTTATAACAACTTAGATAAGACGAGCGCGGGTATTTGAACCCAGCAGAATTCACCAATGTAAAGACATTGTCGCTGGTATTGACAAAATAATATACTGAATTATTCTCTAGACCTGATAGAATTCGGTGTTTTTAGTGCAACGCATTAAAGGATTACTCTCTTCAATCATTCAAGTCAAAATTATTACGAATCCAAGTTGGGGTTACTGCATATACAATAATTTACGTTATTATTTACAAGATCAAAGTACCAATATATGATTGGTCAATTGATACCTTCACACGTTTTTAAATCCCGAAATCAGACAGGTAATGAATTAATTTCAATTATAATCCTGAAATGCTCAAAACATACAATGGTAAGATTATTTTCCTCATTTAAAAAATATTATACCTAAATATCAAAAATATTTTCCTCCCAAGGGTAAATATTGAATGCCAAATTTTCTTGCACCAATAAAAACTTTTCACCTAGACACAACCATCTAAACAAAATTTTATGACTTTTAAAAGAAATAACTGTTAACAGGTGACTTCAAAAACGTGTTATCCAGTGTTATATATGCTGCATTTTGTCTAAAACGACATCTTTTGATTCTATCAGGATCAAAAAATTTATTTATTTATATCAAATGGCAGGCGTCTTGATGGTAATCATTAGCCCTTTAGTTGACTTCAAGCTTCACAGAGGAGAAGGAACATCAAATTAAAAAAAATCGAGGGGGGGGGGAACAGAAGAGTGTTCCAAAGATGTAAGAGACAAATATAAAGGTAGAAAAAAGGTGAGGTGAGTACTGTGAAAGTGGTAGAATATGACATACAGTGTGGTCATGGTAGTTTAAAGTGAGAAGTCAACTGCCAGTTAATAGACTTTTTGCCGTATGCGTATACGTTGCCCAGGGCGCACCACGTGGAGGTAAGTCTATCGCACACCCCGGATCAAAAAATGTTAGTTTGGATAGTGATCCACACTTTCTCTATGCCATTCCTCAATTTTTTCCCTTTCGTAAGCCTCGGAATTGCCCGAATCAGACGAAAGGTACATTTAAGCATCGGCGAAGGAGATTTGAGAAAAATAATTGCTGTGATTTGTACTCAAATACTTAAGCAAGGCGTCAGTAATTACATAAAACTCGAGCATATAGGATTTAATGGGGAGGGAAAAGTATTCACTGAGAAAAAGAAATCCAATTTTGAAATTGCCAAAAAAGCGAGGTTTTTTTCCTTTAATAATTGAAATTTCTCCTAACAGGGGTATGAAAAATTTGGCCTTTGAAAAAATTCTAGAAAACTGTGCTCTGAGTTATTATAAGAAAAGATTAATGTAACAAAACAAAATTGTGCTTATTAAGGTAGTAAGCTGCCAAAATTGACTGTTAAAAGCATGTGCGTCTAAATCAGTGCATGAAAAGAGGTCGTTGATGCAACGCTTAGCGGGAGTTGGAAAATTAATCCAAATGAGAATTCTCTTCCCCAGCATAATTGAGCACAAAAGCGACATTTCGCCTCTTTGTAAATGAAAGTGTGGTGAGTAGGTACTGACGAATAGATCTCCAGTTAGTTCAAAAATGATCTGTAAACGATAAGTGCACTAAAAATTATGTGCGGAGAGCACAGTTTTGGAAATTATTTGACAATTTTTTGCTCAGAATTTGTATTCACAAAGCAAGATGATTAGGGGTAGGGAAAAGTCTTAAGTACTAAAACCAGAAATAGCAGATGATCTGATAATTATGGAACCCCAATAAAGTAGAACTCTTCCGATTGTGTGGGCCTCACTTCCTCCATCTTTATGCTAGAGTGCCCTCTTTGCCGCCTTGAGGAACGTTCACCTCCTATGAGTCATAACAGGTTACGAAGCTGCTATTGAAAACGATTAACTAATTTAATTGGTTCAAAAAACTTTCTGTCAGAATCGAAAGCTTTGAATATAGAAAATTAATTTATTTTTATTGGGGTATGCGATAGACTTACCTCCACTTGGTGCACCCTGGGTAACGTACACTCATACGGCAAAAAAGTCTATTAACCGGCATTTGACTTCTGACTTCAAACTACCACGACCCCCCTGGTTGTCATATTCGACCCCTTTCACAGTACTCACCTTACCTTTTTCTCTACCTTTGTGTCTGTCTGCCTCTTTTACATCTCTGAATCGCTCTTCTCTTCCCCACCCCTCGACTTTCTGCTACTTTGATGAACCTTCCCTCTGTGAAGCCCGAAGTCAGCTAAATGGCTTATGATATCTATCAAAACGCCTACCATTTGAAATAAATAAATAAATTTAATTTTATATTATATGATATTTATTATAAAAGTGTTTTATTTATAATGTTTCGCTTCTTGAATATAGCCTCATTACTCAAAGTGCGTACAGCAATCATTTGAGCATATACTCGCATTTACTCAAAAACCACCTTAAAGTGATACATACTTCTTTACAGAATAGGATCCGATATTTCTTACTAGATTGGCAAACAAAGCAAATGAATAAATTTGTATGAAAATTAGACGTTATTTCTGCGCCTCTCTACTCAGAACAATATTGATTAATCCATTTACTTTTTAATCCACATTCAGAGTATTAAA
>UZAE01012936.1:18742-29251 GCA_900617975.1 Rodentolepis nana | reverse complement strand
AGGGTGCACCACGTGGAGATAAGTCTATCACACACCCCAAGATTATCATATAATTTGTGTGCTATCCTGGCATTGAACCCAAAGACCGTGCATTTCAATTATATATATATATATACTTGTCAGAAACATTAGCTATGTATATATAGCTTGTTTTACATTATAATTTTAAAGTAAGAACAATGGTTAATAGAGCGCTTTTATTTCCACCCTATCGCCTGTCAGTTGTACTTTTTCCCTGCTTGAAATAATAAGAAAAGGGAGTTCGCGTGTCATTGAAAAATCACTCCACGAAAAATCCGAGGTGCCTCATGTGTGGCGTTCATAAAGGGAAGATTTCTTCGCAATCTAATGCCAGTTCAAACCTGCTCACAGTTGGAGCGGATTATTGTGATAATAATCTGTGGGTATGATTTGTGAGTAAATAAGAAATGCCTTCAAATCCTTCCCCCCCCCCCCCCCCCCCCACCCAAAACCCACCAACTCTGCGACTCGTGCCCTATTTCTTCACCGCTAAATCAACCCTGACTCATTCACTCAGTAGAATAAATTTTTATCACATAGAAAGACTTATTAAAGCTTACTTGCTCCAGTTTAAGCAAAACTAGTAGGATAACTATTAAGGGAAACACACAACAGAGAAAATATTTATTTAATTTATTTATATCAAATGGCAGGCGTTTTGATAGATATCAATAGCCCCTTAGTTGACTTCGGGCTTCACAGAGGGGAAGGAACATCAAAGTGAAAAAAAAGTCGAAAGGGAGGGGTGGACAGACGAATGTTTCAAAGATGCAAATGAGACAGACACAAAGGTAGAAAAAATGTGACGTGAGTACTGTGGAAGGAGTCGAATATGACTTACATTGGGGGTTATGGTAGTTTGAGATCAATAGTCAACTGCCAGCTAATAGACTTTTTTGCCGTATGGGTATACGTTGCCCAGGATGCACCACATGGAGGTAAGTCTATCACACATCCCACAGAGAAAATATAGAGTAGTATTGCAATTGAATATTTATAGGTACAAATAGTCGATTTGTTATTTTCCCTAAAAAAACAATTATTTAGGATGAAATTAATTGCAAATGAAGTCGAATTATCCACTAAAGAATGAGTAATGCTGGATGCTTGACCGATGAGGATAACCTCTGTTGATTAATGCCTACAAGTAATCCAAATAGCAAAATAACACGCACTGATAACCTTCAGATTACTGTGTCTTAAAGAGGTGCCAAGATTTTAGGACCCATTGTTAAGGGCACAAATTCGTTCTAAAACTTCGTCCTTACCATGTGGCCTACAACATACGCTTCAAAACAGAGTTTTGGGGGTCCAAAAATTGACCACCTTGGGTCAGATTTTTGCGTAGAAGTGACTTATTATTTATAGGGCTATTAGCTAAGTTTACACTGAGCAAATTAGAATTATCCCTTTAATCACTTGCGGACTCTGAATTTGTACTTTTATCAATTTGAAAACCTGACCGTTTCTTAAGAACGCAAAATATATTTGTGGAGATAGAGTGTGTTACATAGGGGGGAGGGGTATAACGGCGTCTCTTTCTTAGTACATTGAAATAAATTCCAAGTTACATTTTTACCATATTTTACATTTTTTAATATTTCATTGTTAGTTTCACTGAAAGCGCCTTCAGAGTTTGTCTAAAATGGAGTGTGAGTTGTTGAAATGCTTTACTGAATACTTATAAATTTTTCGAAACAGATTTAATATCTTATGCAAAGTGATTTTGAGAACCCTGGACCCGGGAATAACTTAAAACCAAAAATAAATGTTTTTAATTTTATTATTTCATTTAGTAAACCGTTGAATGCATATGTTAAGTTTTTATCTATCCAACTATTTATTTCATTTACAAGTGCTAATACAATGTAGTCATTTTCGTGGAAGCACCTTCTCGTGTCATCAATTACTTGGGTTTCATTTTAGGAAATCAGTACTATATAAACCTTGTAGTAATATATAAAAAAAAAATATTGTCTCTGGATTACAAATAGTCACAGTTTTCATTAAGGGTGCACTTGGTGGCCAGAGTTTACCTTCCAACGAATGTACTTTTCCTTCTGATATGTTTAAACTGGTTGATTGAAATTATGATTTTCTCAACCATACTTATTAAACAAATATAGTATTTTTTATCCCTCTGTGTTTTCAATCGAATCTAAATCTTTATATGCAACCTAATTTTACCGAGAATTATCCTATGTCGCAGCAACTAAAAATCAATGACACTCTGCCTTCCACAGGTGTTAATTATCGATTATTTTAACTCATCTCTTAAACCGTCAATTTAAACTAATTTCAATGCTTCTTAATTCTATTAATCCAATTTTTGGACCAACTGTTCGAATTGGCAATTTGTGAACTATTTTGAATCAAACTGATTAAATCGGCTTGTGCTTACAATCTACTCCTGCTCATTTTAAATCAGCTTGCAACCTGAGAGAAGTCATCCAAATTAACATTTTGAGATCCAAATGAGTTTCATACAAAACAGAGGGGAAGGAGTGGAGGGTTAAAGGGGTACATAAATTTAAGAACTGAGAAAGGATGATTCACCGCACACAGGCGTGTTGTGCTACTGCAATCACGATGCATGTATGCAGTAGAGGCCTCGTTGCATAATTTAAGAGGTGCTAAGCCGGTTTGAACAAGTTCAGTGTGCTTAATTTTCCTCTGTGAATTTGTGCCTAATGCCACAATGTCACAAATGAGTAATGCTTACTTTCAAACTCTCTCAACTGGCCTTAATAGAAGAATTATAAAATACGCATTTTCATTGCTTTTGACACAATTTTATAAAATTTATTAGCTAACAACTGCAATCTTATCTTATTCAGTAGGATATTATTGAAAGACCTCTACAACTTTTGCTAAGATTAGCAGAGTTAGATGAAATGATTATATTATTTATCCTGAAACGCCAAATATATATTTGAGTTGGGTTATTATGACGTACTAAAACTTCTGTCTTGTATTATATTGATAAAATGTATATCGTTTTGCATAGCCCTCGAAATAGTTTATTTCTATTATAGCTGGAACTTATATACTCAATTATTACCAAAAACTATGATCCAGTAAGTGGGGTGTGTGATAGACTTACCTCCACGTGGTGCACCCTGGGCAACGTATACTCATACGGCAAAAAAGTCTATTACCTGGCAGTTGACTTCAAACTACCATGACCCCACTGTATGTCATATTCGACCTCTTCCACAGTACTCATCCCACCTTTTTTAACCTTATCTACCTTCGTCTTTGATACACTCTTCTGTTCCCTCCCCCCAACTACCTTCGTCTTTGATACACTCTTCTGTCCCCCCCCTCTTGAATTTTTTACACTTTGATGTTCCTTACCTCTGTGAAGGCTGAAGTCAACTAAAGGGCTAATGATAAATGTGAAGACTGAAGTCAACTAAAGGGCTAATGATAGCAATCAAGAAGATTGAGGATAACAATCAAAACGCCTGCCATTTGATATAATAATAATGATCCAGTAAGTATTATACTTTTCCTTAAAAATTCAACTTAAATTTTTGTTTATTTTACATTCCAGTATAGATGGTGAAAATTGGCGTGTCCGAACTTGTGAACTTGTTCTAAGAATGCCCAATTGCACCTTCAATGCAATATCGTTGTAAAATGAATAAAAAACGTGCTACCCTTGAGCCCATAGGATGTAAATTAGCTAAAATTTAACCATGATCTTGAAGTAATTCGATTATACTAACGAGCCAATCGGAAAAGCCGTTTAAGAAATATAGCTGATATAATCAGATTGTATATTGGCTATAGTTATTGAAAATTAAATAAAATATTTTCCCCATCGTTAGAGTATTTCTGACTTTTCTTTCAACCCATATTTACAAACTGTGCTCTATTTTTTCTCATTTTCGTGCAATATGAATTACCTGCAAAATGAAGCCAATTGACATTATTGTCTATAAATGAATTTAGTCATTGAAAAATTAAAAAAAATAATTAAACCATAATGAGCAAGCGAATTCATAGCGTTAGTTTTTCTTCTATGGGAAGCTTTGAGTGTACTTATCGATCTTGTTCTGACATTTTCTTTTTAATTTTGGGCTGTTTATCCGAAATGTGTACGATGTGCATCTCCTATGATTTAAATTTTGAAACGATCACCATGACTCCTTTAACATTGTTCAAATGCCTTAAATGAATGAAAGTTTGAAAGACAAACGTCTCCTTATGCACAATTTTCTGTTTATCTCTCTTTTCCTATTTGCGCAAAGATAATGTAAAACTTTTACCCATCATAATGTGGACCTTGCCGAATATATAGATTATACCAACTTTCGTTTATCAACCTTAACCATCTCGATAAAGACATCTATTCGTTTGGTTCTCGAATTAATCCAAAAGGTAAATGTCGTTTTTTGTTCAATAAGTTATCATGAAATTCGGATGTAATTATCGATCAGAATTTTCCCCAACTGTCTGTCAGACAGTAGTTCAGAAAATCAGTTTTTTTCATTAAGTAAATAATTATTTTCTAATATTCTTGTTTAAATATTTAGGCATCATACTGTTACCTGTCTAATCTAATTTTCATCGGTATTCTCATTTTCCAACCGAGTGTATTCTGGTTCTTGGGGCAAAATCGATATTTACTGATCGTATATAATAGACTAAAAAGCGCTGATTTTTGATTTTAAAGAAACGTCTCGGATACAGTGAGGTATGAAAGAGAAAATTGGACATCTCACCACTCTTTGTAGACTTCATGCTACCACCTAAGTCCTTTCATTTATTTATGCAAATGTAGTGAATGCTTAAAGAAAGGTACGATACTGCAAGCAAAAAATATACCCTTCACAACCAAAAAGTTTAAGTTAAAAGTGGAAATTGGGGTCAAAATGATGGAAAGCCTCACAGAACTATCTCACTAATCTCACTCCTCCAACCCCCCCTTACTTCTCCCAAACTAACAAAATTTGAGGGGTATACATTTAATAGTTATATTCACATCACCATATCGGTTTTCAAATAGATGGGCCTGTTATAAGCCTGCCTTATTTCCTTGGTAGGATCATTATGCTTGGCCAATTTTAGCGTAGACATTCCCAAAATGGTGGCTTCATTCTTTCCTCATTATTTATTTATTTATATCAAATGGCAGGCGTCTTGATAGTTATCATTAGCCCTTTAGTTGACTCCGGGCTTCACAGAGAGGAAGGAACATCAAAGTGAAAAAAAGTTGAGAGGGGGGGAGGGAACAGAAGATTGTTTCAAAGACGAAGGTAGAAAAGGTAGAAAAAAGGTGAGGTGAGTACTATAGAAGTAGTCGAATATGACGTACAGTGGGGTGATGGTAGTTTGAAGTCGGAAGTCAACTGCCGATTAATAGACTTTTTGCCGTATGAGTATACGTTGCCCAGAGTGCACCACGTGGAGGTAAGTCTATCGCACACCCCTCTTTCCTCATTATAACTTCTAGTCGTTGAAAAAAACCTTGTTTATTTTATCAGATCTAATTAAAATTCCACCTATTCAATTGGTATAAATTCGAATTAGGAAAAACCCTAACTCACCTCACCAACTTGCTATTCGCTGATAACTTAAAATGAGTAGTAGTATTACTCAGTAATTAATTGGGCTTAATAGCCTATTTGCCTATACAAGGGTAAGAAATGGTTTCTGATAAGTTTCGGAAAATTCTCGAAGTTTTTATCCTACGCTTTAAGCAGAAGAAGAAGACGTGACGACTCATGTCACTGTGCGTGAATTTTTTATCAGTAAAAGTAAAAATAGATTCAGAATTATCTCATAAGTAATAATAACAGAGTGGAGAAAAAATACAAAAAGTCACGAAAATATGCTACAGATCAGTTACTACAGTGTACTTGAAATTTCACATACCTTATAAACATTAATCGATATTTCAATAAATGGAAATGATGCATACGTGTTAATAGCGCTAAAGGAGATTCTTTAATAATTTGACAGAAAGCAGAAAGTTAAGAATATTAGCATGAGTGACAGTATTGTCAGATCCTCTTCATATGCCGTCTCAAAGGGATCAAACGCCCTTGAAATTGACCTTATCGAACCATAATCCGATGGTGAATCTCACGTCTCCATGACACGTGACTTGACAGCATTTATAATGTCTAGATGTGCACATATTTGACTTGGACCAATTGTAACGCACAAAAGGAATTAAAATAAATAAATATATAACGGATGAATCTAAGGCAGAGTTTTGCCTTATCAGAAATAAGACAAATATTTATTACTTCTGAAATTATTATTCAATCTTAGGTGGGATAATTATTGAAGTATCGCAGCAGAAATATTCAGATGAAACCAAATAGATGTTACAAACAAAGCCAAAGATTGGCAGTCAGACTATTTCGGTATATTTAAGTTTGTCAAAAAAGGCTATTGGTGACTACATCTTATCCCAACTCAGATAACATACTCAAAGTTGTCAATTTTCTGAAAGTTGTGGATCACGATTTAATGAATTATTAGTTTTATTGATTTAACTTTTAAGAGCAACTTCTGGGAAAATAATCATAACAAATTGAACACTTCAATATTCATTGGCCTAATTTTTACTTACTTTTATTTATATTAATATATTTAAATCTATCCTGACAAAGACTATTTCTTAACTTAGGTTGGGGGGGGGGGTTAAAATACTGTCCAAGTAGGTAATTATTCAAGGTCAACGTGCCAACATGTTTCCACCCGAATGAGATTGTGAGAATTCTCGGGTTGATTTTCGTTCAAATTACCTGAATGCCTTCTACTCAAGAGGTGAACTTAATTATGAACCGAGATCACACTTGAATTAGAGTGACCTCAAATTGGCCACAGCTTTGTTAAGTCTAGTTTTGTGTCACTTGCATCGCATCACCATATCTAGAAGTGGATGTTAAGGTGAAGGAATTTTGCAACTATTGGAGGGGGAGGGGCGATTCTATAATTTTCACTTCCTTAAAACCAGATCCACGTGTAAATAGGTATGAATCTGTATTGATCTTTCAAATAGTTGGGTGATCAATTTTAACTGTGTTAAATTTTAGTCATATGCCTTAACGGCGCAGGAGAGAGGTAAAGAAGTACATTGATGTTAGATAATTTAAATCACAAATTCTAATTTTCACGAATCTTCATATTCCTAGTTTTATGTTTTTAATCCATGATTGTACAAAATTTGCTAATTGCAATTGGTCGGGATCAGAGAATTACTTTTTATTTTATTTTTCTTATACTTTAGTATTATTCGTTTAGTAGCTTCTCCATCATTGAAGAACTATCCAATGTCCTTCATCCACCGACATATCGGGTCAGATGTCACTTAATCATTATGCAGGGGTACATTTTGAGTATAAATGATTAAGTGGGATCTATAATTGCCTATCTGGCAGAATTACTGTTATTGCTTTTACTTTGATATTCTACCTACTGAATATATACATATCTCCACTCGTATCCATTTTTATCGGTCTATTCTTTCCACATCAAATTGTTGGTGTCATCTGATTCTCTTTTCACGAATTTCTGGACACCATCTCTCTCTTTACATACCCTTCTGAGAAGGCCTACTTTTTGAGGGTTTGAAGGATTAATAGATGTAGTAGGAGGCATAAACTTTTACTGTTTTCAGGAATAAAGTTTCAGAGTATCTTCTTTCTTTGATGAATTGTACTTCAAGAATACTTTCCATGAATGGTGTCACTACTTGACATCGACTTAAAAAACTTGATTTTTCGCCTCTTCATCAAATTAAACCCAATTTTTTTGTAATCCATGTTCACAGCATTGACGTATTCATTCAAGTGCTCTCATTGTAAGTCAGGTGACAATCACTATCTGAACTTCAAAAATTTGCTGAATATAAAGCAAATAAAAATGATTTTTTACATTATTAGAACGTTTTTATAAGTGAAGAGGATAAAAATTATTTTATTTTTATAAAATGGCAGGCGTTTTGATGGTTACGATTAGCCTTTTAGTTGGCTTCAGGCTTCCTAGAGGGGAGGGAACATCAAAATGAAAAAAAGCCGAGACGGGTGGGGGAACAGAAGAGTGTTTCAAAGACGAGGGTAGAAGAGGTAGAAAAAAGGTGAGGTGAGTATTATGAAAGTAGTCGAGTATGACATACAGTGGGGTAGATTGAAGTCAGAAGTCAACTGCCGGTTTATAGACCTTTTTTGTCGAATGAGTATATGTTGTCCAGAGTACACCACGTGGAGGTAAGTCTATCGCACACTCCTGATAAAAATCATAAATATGGGCAAGTAATTACGAATGTACTTGTGATTTATTTAAAGCTAGATTATTCAAAATTTGCATGGAACAAAGTACTTGAACGGAAATGTATGGTGTTTGTATAGCTCGATGGAATTCGAAGAAAATTAATGGTTGATTGAGTTCGTATTTGGTGATTAAGCTTACCTAATTCATGATGATTAAATATACTCATTCATGAAATGCCTTCAAGATGATGTGTCACTTCATTGATAGTTCCATGGAACATTAGTTCAGATTTGAATTACAGATTTAGGGGTTTTTAGTTAATTGCCAACACAAACCCCACACAATGCATGAAATGATGATTTGAAGGAAAGAGTGGGCTTAATGTACTTGGGGAACATATCGACCAGATTTTGAGTAGGAGAAGAGGAGTGGAGCAAGGGGGAATTACAGCCTTTAAAGTGTCATTTACTAAGTTAGAAATTTCAAGATCCTCGGTGAATGCTCAGAGAAGTATTGATTAATTCCAATCAATAAGTAGATTAGCAAAATGGAAATTTCTTACTTGAATGGCTCCAAGCTACCTTCATTTTAAACAGGATGGATGTTTATGCCACCACTTAAAAATGGATTTATAAAGCAAAGTTTTTCATGATCATGAAAATTTCCATAGTAAGAAGATCGGCGCGTGTTCGACATTACCAATCTAATGGCTGTGAAACATACTCCGTAGAGATAATTTCCTTTCAAATTTCTTGCACATTAATTGAGTAGTCTAATCGATGAAATTTGCCTTTTGTTCTTCCAATCAGAACGATTAAAAATTGAAAAAAACCCCAAAGACATATCAGTCAGTATCTCAAGTGATCATGGAAGGTTATTTCCTTATCATAAGGTCACTTCACACAAAGTGGGAACCAAGTCACCAGCCTCTCTCACTTGAAAATCGAAAAATACGAAATTGGTGTTTAAATCTTAGCTTGAAAAATAAATGTAATTTCAACTATGAAGAGCAGTAGTGGCTGGTGCTTAAACAAACCGTTTGAAAATCTTCTTGCTGGACACAGCACATGGGGAAAGAGGCACATCAACATATTATTGTTCCAAATTTTAAAAACGGCTCTTTGAAATGAAGGCAAAAGTGTTTCGATAAGTTGGCTGTAATTCGGAGACATAAACATTTACCGAAATTCTGTAAACGCATTCGTGAAGTCCAGCAGAACTACTTCTTTAGTTTGCTAGACTTTGTAATTCATGTATCTTATTGTCAAATTCGACAAGATCTTTGAATAAAATGGACATATTAGAAAAAGTCACTATGTGTAAGGTCACCGTACCTAGCACCGAGGCATTCTTGACCTATGTCAATAAAACAAGCTATTTCTACAGCACTGGCTCCATAATTTCCGATCTTACCTTTAGACACGTCATCATGGCCGTAGTTTCACAGTTCATCCCTAAGACGTGAGTTGCAAGTGCATTTGATCCAATAAGAATTCAGGTATTCAAGGCGTGCGTTCAAGTCAACCTCTGTTTACTAAGGCAGAGTTTGATCGATTGGAATTGTCTATTAATCTTGTAATTTATTTGTTTTTTTCAACTTATTGTTGGAGTGGTGAGAGAATGTCGTATCACAATAAAGAATGAGGATCAATTTGAGGAAAAAGAAAGTGTCAACAGGAAAAAGGGAACTTAGAGCTTGACCTGTGGCGAGTTCATTTAATTTTAAGCATTGACAATAACCTAAATTTTTCATAATAGCGTTACAATTATGATGACAAACTAAATGCATAGTTAGTAGGACTTAAAGAGTTGGTAATGGGTTCATATTTCTGGTTCCTCGTTCCATTGATTTTTTCTACATTTGCTCCAAACCTTTTCCGTTACGTTGGCCAAGTTTGCCATTTAATTTTTGACCAATTTATGAAACTCGAATGTTTGCTGCAATCTGAGTCATATTAGGAGTAATTGATGAATAACGTCGTGGAGTTTGCCCAAAAATTTGTTCACTTGTTTGTAAATAGGCATTTTTCCAATTAATTTATTATTGATGCCTTTAAATGATAATCTGTGAAGAGTGAGGTGCGCGATAGACTTACCTCCACGTGGTGCACCCTGAGCAACATATTCTCATAAGGCAAAAAAGTCTATTAACGGCAGTTAACTTCTGACTTTAAGCTACCATGATCCCACTGTATGTTATATTCCACCACTTCCACAGTACTCACCTCACTTTTCCTTTTGCTCTACATTTGTTTC
>UZAE01012936.1:0-14188 GCA_900617975.1 Rodentolepis nana | reverse complement strand
TCATTAGACCTTCACAAAGGGGGGGGGGGGAACAGAAGAGTGAGTGACAGATGTAAAAGAGGTAGACAGACAAAAGCAGAGAAGAAGGTGAGGTGAGTGCTGCGAAAGACGTCGAATATGGCAGAGAGTCGGGTCTTGGTAATTCGAAGTTAGAAGCCAACTGCCGATCGATAGACATTTTTGCCGCATTAGTATACGTTGTTCACGGTGCATCACGTGGAGGTACGTCTATCGCACACCCCCCCCCCTTTAGTCAAAATATTTATATACTATATAATGCCTGATAAAGTGAAAATTTTACATTCATTTATCGATAAAATCTCAAAATTGGACTCTTTTGCATATTAACGATAGTGACCATGACATCCGCAGGAGAACACGATTTTATTAATTACTAATCACAAAAATCTCTTAATATTTTTCGAATACTTTACATAATCAATTTTTATCATTCTCAATTTGAAAAGTTAGGTCTTGTTAAGCAGTGTACAAGTTGTCATTATAGTGCAGATTCTGCAAGGTCTCTGCAAATTCAATAAGGTGAAGCCACTGAAGATGAGTCCTTTCAAAACGACAAATAGGAAATCAAACGTACGAGATTAATAGTACAAATAGTATCCAGGAGCTGTTAAAGAACATTGAAGAGTTTGGATACTTCCAGTTGTAAAATTAAATTAAATTAATTAGTCATCGTCGCAGCAAAATAATAAAATTGTACTTAGATCTCTCCTCAGCGGATCAAAGTCGTTCATACTCTAATGAGTACCCTTTGCTTTCTGTACTCGCAGCAATAGTGAATATTCCAAATAGTTCCTTAATAATAGTGCCTTCATGATAAGCCCAAAACAGCACCTAATCCTTGATAATTTGGGTTATCTATTTACTTCAACTAATTTTAATTAAATCGCTTATTAGTATCAAGCAGTTATTGATTGATTAATAATTCAATTTCGTTGAAATTTGCTTTCGTAACTAACTAATACGGGCACGTAATAGACACAGTTACCTCCATGACTTCTGAACAGTGCCAACTTTCATGCATAAATTAAATTCAAAAATTTTAGTTCTTTTTCCAATTTGCAACGTGCTCCAGTAATTAAGCGCGGAAGGATTTCCTCGACAAGTTACAACTTGTCGAGGAAATTTGGCATAGCGTGAGGACTGTGAGCTTATACTTAATTAATGATTTTTCCATGTGAATGCCTATGCAAAACGACAAATCTTCATCAACCCCCCCCCCCTCCCCTTCCATTCGCTAGGTATCTCAGTTATCCATCAGGAGGTTATTTTACTTTAGAAGGATAACACACACACGTTAAGACCTGTCAAGAGGAAGCAAGTGTGACGTGTAGAAGAGTACACATATCTCCCTAGAAATTTTGATTAATTTAAGGAGAGAAAGTATGTGAATGTTTTCTCATGAAAATCGATATTTTTGGCCTAGATTCAAGGAAATCGTGTCGTACGCTCACAATAATGATATGGAGGTTTTTTGTATTAAGAAAATCCGGTAATTAAACGCATTCGATGATCCTTCGCTGCACGTCACCAGTCATGGTTGCTATTACCCATGACAAGGCTGGAGCAGACAACTTTATAATCGTGTGGAAGGATCTGTTTAAGTGGAAAACAAAACAGTCCAAAGTAGAAATGAAGAAGACGAGATTTATTAGAAATTCTTGATTTGTCCATCTAATTTATGAGTCCTCGCTCATTTGAGCAAATGTGCTCAGTCGTAAGATGATAAATTTGTTCAGTCATTCAATCCACATAATTAAGGTACTTGTCCACACCTTTTAGTCGTTACAGTAATTGTTTAATGCCAAAACAACTTAAAGTACATCTTCAAGAGAATTCTAAAGTACAACTGAATAGGCCTATAATGGCATATTTCTTAAACTCTCTTTGTTGTGTTTATTTTGAAATTACTCCAAGGGATTTTGCTTATGAAATGTACAAATCAACAATACTTAGTTCTCTGCGGTTACACCCTGTAGAGGCACTATCCTACGATCTGCCTTTACTCAAAATTCGTATTTTCGACACCTAATACATTCTATTCACTCATTGACGATGTGAAAGGGAAAATCTACTATTCTCCTCACACTCCCATCCACTTCGCGTAAAATTAAATTCATTTTCATATCATTTGACCACTATGTCTGATATGATTAGTCAGGGGTTATTCTTGTGTCATTTGGCTAGGTTTCAGTTAATATTCAATTCACAGCTGCTATACCAATGCGTATCCCATTCCCCTCTTGAATTAATAGCATAACTTAAATCCATAAAAATTATCGATTTTCTCCATGATTTGCTAACTATATTAAAATGCAAGCGTTTCCTTTTGATGAGTTGCACATTTACTTTCGATTTATCTAACTCAAATCGATAGCCGATTGCTACACTAATGACCCTTGAAGTATGCTCAGTAATCTCTGTGGTAAGGCCTCCTTGTTCTTAAAGGCTCCCAGGAATAGAAAGGCTACCGTAAACTATAGAGGAAACAGGTGTAGTGTATGGAACATGTCTTTTTTGTGGGGTGTGTGTTGCAGACACAGTTATTTTAATACAAGGAGGGGTTTACGAAGTCAAGCAAGGCTTATCGATTGATGGCTAGTTGGGTGGTCTTTGCGCTCACGAGAGCACCTTCGACCACAGCAATGACAACGTTGCTCGCTTCACAGCACTTATACTCGTAATATTCAAGAGTGATATGCAGCGTTTCAACAGCCTCCCACAGCCGTTGATCGTAAATCCCACAAAATTCCAAGTAAACACTAACAAGGATTCAAATTCATCAGTTTTGTCTTAATCGCCATTTCAGTAAACGAAGTTTAATGTACTTAGAGGTAATAATTTACTTGATGGTAGTTGTCCACATTACCCTAAAAAGCATTCAACATTAAATGGCATTCGCTTAGCAAAGTAAAATCAAGTCAGTTAAGAGATTAGACCAACTAGAGATTCTGGAAGAAAGTACTTTTTATCACTTATGAAGCCCCCTAGAACTCGTTTCTTCTTATACTACAAAGAACTCTTAAAGATCAACATCGAGAACTAAAGATTCAATTCCTTATTTATTCAATAAAAGCTGGACTATTCGTGGGTCATCTCAACTTAATTAAATTGAAAAGAGAGTTGAAAATGCGTAAACTTCATGCTTGAAATATTCAGCATTTTAATAGAATTGTTATTTGTTCGTGTTTCTTAAATTTTACAAACTCTCGTTCAATCTCTCGGAGAATATTGTGCAGTCAATTTAGGAGATAAATTGAAAAGAGGGTTAAAAAATTAAAATGGTTACATTTGGTCGTAAATTGAATAATTTACAAAAACCTGAATATCCACTAACCCAAATATGGGAATTAATTGACTAAAATTGACGAGATTTCTAAATTACCTAATCTAATTTTTTATTTATATCAATTGCAGGCTTTATGATGACTATCATTAGCCCTTTATTTAACTTTAGGCATTACAAATTCGAGGATCATCAAAGTCACAAAATGTCGATGAGGGGGGAAGGACAGAAGAGTGATTGACAGATGTAAGAGACAGACAAACACAAAAGTAAGGTGAGGTAAGTACTGGGAGAGTGATTGAACGTGACATACAGTGAGGTGATGGTAGTTTGAAGTCAGAAGTCAACTGCCGGTTTATAGACATTTTTGCCGTATAAGTATACGTTTCCCAGGGTGCACCACGTAGAGTTAGTCAAATATAACTGAATCCATTTCTTCCCAATGCACTTCCAGTGATGTGAATGTCCAAAAACAGAGGTGAATATCTGTCAACGAGAGTGATTAAAAAATGTAGTTTCCTCTGTAAATTAATAATAGATTTTATAACAATCATACGTTAACGAAGGTTTATATTTTAAGATATATAATTTAAAACGCAAAGACTATAGATATCTTCAAACTAATGACACCCGTTTTGGCTTACTAAACTTCATTCTTTTAAGAAATTTAGGCAATTTTGGCTGAAGCATAGGATTAAAAGGCAGTTGAACGATTATGTCAATGCTTGACTGTTTTGGTTTTATGTTTATTTATTTGCTTTTTCTTAACCAAGGCGGCATTTATTTATAAATATCAAATATCAGGCTTCATGATAGTTACCATTAGCCTCTTAGTTGACTTCGGCCTTCACAGGGTAACGGAACATCAAAATCACAAAAAAAGTGGTGAGAGGGAACAGATGCGTGATTCGTGGATGTAAAAGAGACAGACACAAAGGTTGGGAAAAAGGAAAGGTGCGATGAGTACTGTTGAAGTGGTCGAATAGGACATGCAGTGGAGTCATGATAGTTTGAAGTCAACTGCTAGCATGTAGACATTTTTGTCATATATGAGTATACGTTGCCCAGGGTGCATCACGTGAAGGTAAGTCTACCGTGACATAAGTGTTAGTAATTGTCTCGTTTAGTACTGAGCCTGTGATTAATCTACTTTTAAATAAAAACTTCCGAAACAATTAGAAGAAGTTTTCTCACAGCACATGGTTTGGACAGACTGTAGTCATCCTGTAGTGGCTCTCATGAGAAATCAACATTTGGTCACATCTCATATTAACCGGAATTAACCAAAGCAGTTTGTCAAATACCCCACTGCGAATGTCTCTAATCAGACTCCCTAACCCCCAGACAATTTTCTATTTGTATTTTCCTCTAAATTCTATCTTTAAGAGATTTTTTCCATTGTTATGTGTAATAATTACATTCTGATCATGTTATATCAAAAATTGCAACTCTCCTCCATAACTTGCAAGAGTAGCACATCGGGCCAATCGATTCTTCGTGAGATCTATTTAAGAAGGCGTCAGTGTCCTTACATAATACTGCCATTGTACTTTTCAAGAATACCGACAGCAGTAAAAATCGTCATCAGTACAATCACCGAAGGTAGTAGCCAAGACGATGTATCTAACTGAATCAAGCGCGTGCACTACTTGCAACCACGCCCGCACTTTACCCGATGTCTTAAAATGATGCTTCCGGAGAGTTCCATTCTCATTATTCCAATTGCTTCTGCAGTGGCAAGACGTGTTGCTCCGCATTTCAGCATCTTTCACCTAACAGCTATCTCAAGCATGTGTTTTGAAACAGCCTTCGTTGTAAGTTGCACATTCTCTTATAATATATTTCCCTCTAATCTTGTTTGCTTATTATCTCTCTATTTTGAAACTCACTCTCTCTCTCTCCCCTCCCCAAAATCTATTTTTTTTCTTTTTTTGCAACATACTAATGCTTATCACGCTAACGTTTTAACACGCTCACTAAATAACTACATAGACTGGCTTGCTAAGCCTGAATGACAATCGCCTTTTTTGGCTGGATCACTTATCTTAGTGATGGGAATAACTTTATACGCTTTCTGCACATATTTGTGTGGCTAGTCTGACATTGTTTGTACCGAGTTTTTGCAGACCGATACAAGATTTTCTTTCTTTAGCATCTTCATACTCAATAGGCAGGAGTGGCCTTAGTAGGAGTGGTAAGCAGTGAATTATTTATTCAGGCTACTTGCAACAGGCTAATTATCTGATAATATCGTTAGTGATTTGCTGCCCCGCAAATCCAACGCACCTGGTACGTTAATTTCGTGGGAGGCTAATCAAGTTATTTGAACAGCTGGAGATAAACACCTTGTCGTATCGATTTTCTGATTATAGATACAACAGGTTCATTCCCTAAACGTTCGTATATACTTTAAGTGTATACAATCGGAAGACCGCTTTCTTTTGTGGATTCGTTCTTCTTTCATCCCAAAATTCGTCCATGTAAACTGCCTTAGTGACCATCCAAATTCTACACATTTAAATTTGCCTTAATGAAGAGCCTAAATTAATCGGTATTGGAGGCAGTGAGAAACCCTGGCATAGTTGTATTCTCAAAATGATTTAATGCTTTAGAAGTTGCAGCATTTCCATAACAAATGGTAGTTTTGCTGCTGCTGATACAATTAAATAATCTAGTCTTATGCTTCGCTGCTTATCACTATTTCAGTTCATACTGCTATTTCTACTTCCTTTAATGTAAACTTTTAGAATCCTGTAGGAGTTTTAATGTTACCTTGAACAGCAGAAAAGAGAGGTGTTGTTATAATGAGGCCGAATTTCGAAATTTAGTCTTCTTGTGTGGGAAGATTCTCATTGCCACTCTCCTCTCCTCAATAAAAGAAAACACTCTAATATACAGTCGAAAGATGGAAATAAAACGGTCCTAGATAACTCGACCAACTATTTTGTTTTGAAAATTGGAATCTGCTCTGTGAAACGAATAGCTTTTATTATCTCTAACTAGTCTTTCGCCTCCTTGTGGGATATCCTTCCAGTGGAATTTCGATTGAAATTTGATAAAATGAACTCTTCTCATATACCTCACCTCCTTTAGGATTATTTCACCAATATGATATATTCAGAAAGTCGAACTCCTCTAGAGGTGTTCTGTTTACTTGTTAAAAGTAAAATGACTGCGGGTAGATTCCAAACCTATTCAGTCCGCTTATTCAATTTAAATTTAATTCTGGAAATCGATAGTTTACTTCTAAATTCAAATTAAATCAGACTAATGGTTTCGCTGATATAAAAGTCTATTTTTCGCGTAGTTTTATCAAACTTTTAGAAACTGTACTACAATTAGGGCTCTCTGTGCACTTACAAGGTAATTCGGTAACTCAACTATTAAGCCTTATCTACTTTATCGTCGTCTAGATTTAAGTTTAGCTGTGAGCTTTGAAACCAACACAATAAGAAAGGCTTTATTATCTCTTATCTTCAAGTCTATGTTGATATTTGTAATAACCTCCATTGTTGTCTGACTTTTAGTGCTTTGTATTTCCCTTTATCCCTGCCTTGTGGAGACTTTTCTTTTGTTGTGTTTACAATTTTAGCACACACACACCGAATATCATGTTTATCTCGTCTTTTCTGTCACGGAACTTTATAAGCCCAGTTGAATATCGATTATCTTCTCTGCTAGAAAACTTGTCAACTACGATGGTGTTTTACGCGAAGTTAATGCGTTAAACCGAGTATAGTCGTGCTCAGGGTTAAGAGAGGTCGAAATGATCACCACATTCGAAATTGTACTTCGCCACAAACTGTTCTTCATAATTCAGTTAAGCCTCCATTCACATTAGTTAAGGCGAATAAATATCTCTCATTCGTATCTTCCCATTACATCACTTTTCCCATCGATTCATCCTATGCCGTTTTTGACTTTTAAGCATCCCATCTAATACTCCATTTACTGAAATATCATCCAAATACTTGATTACCCCTTCTCTCCCCCTTTTCTACTGTCCTAAGTTTTCTACCAGGCCGGACCTATTTCGAATTTCATCAGTATATTTAGAAACTTTGAAGACCAATAGCTTTGTGCGTTTTCACTGTCTCATGCTCTGAACTTTTCCTCAAAAACAAAATCTTTTAGACTTTCATTTTTTTGCAGATTTAATAACAAAAGTTGTTTTTAAACCATTAATTAATTGTCTTGACCAATTAATGTATCCTAGTCCAACGCGAGCTGACATAGTTACATGATAGTGCATACGATATGGAGATTATTTATATTCATTTACTTCTCACTCCAATGTTTCTACTGCTGGGAAACTTGCATTTTCAATTTCAATCGATACTAATTTATTATTTGCTTCATTTCGAGAACAGTAACTTGAATGAGTAACACCTCCCAAATCTAAACATGCTTTAAAGCATAAACTGAGGTCTCCCTATTTTAACTGCCAAAATTAAGCCTTCGGCTTACAATGTGCAGATTATGCGTAATTTAAACAGTGCTATTAAATTATTCAATAAAATCATTAATCATAAGAATTCATGCTCAGTCTTCGTTTATTTATGATCATTTTGGTAGATATTTAGTAAATTTCCTTGCAAAATCTCATCGATTTAGTTCTTGGGGTGTATTAATTTTGGTCATAAAAATTGTTTTACGTTTTCATTTCAGATAATAAGCATTAGTAATAGGAAAATTGGACTTTCTAAAGTTCTCGTGCCAATTAATTTCCAATAAATCGATTATATGATGCGATGACTCACTTCGATGTCCTCAATTATTACAGATAAACCGGCACATTCTGCATCGATTAAATCACCTTCAGCTCAAAGTACAGAATTACCGTAATTTCCATCCATCACTTTGGAAGCCATAATTGAATTTCCTGGGTTTTCCTCACTAAGCGCCACCTTGACCTAATATTTGATAGTTCGAACTATTTTAAGTACATTCTCGTTTTCATCGAAATTAAAATACTTTTAAAAGCCTTCCTTTAAGCACAATTAGTAAGCGCTGCAAGGACTTTCAGAGGTATTGGTACTGTACTTACTTCTGTGAAAGAAAATTATTTATTTGCAAGCTTTAGTAATTACCGTTATTAATATCGAGCTCTTTATTTAACTCACGTCCTGTTTTATTAAGTAGTCACTAGTTATTGAATTTATGAAAACTTGTTATTTTTTAGACGCTGTTCAAGTTTCCCTCTATTTTCCCAATCGAAGTGAAAGTTTGTCATCCAAAAAAGAATAATAATTAAAAGAATAAGCTCACGAACACATTAAATCTAATTTAAATCTCTTTTTTATATCTTTTATTCAAGTTATTTTGTAAAACCTGTGTAAAATTCGAGTGTGTATATAGCCTTTTTTGATTTTATTCTGTGCTGATTGCAATGGCTTCATCACATCAATTCTCAAATTGAATGTCACGACTCAAAACCCTTCTTTTCCCAAATAAGTCAGAGGAGATTTTTAAGAAGTCTACAAATGAAATCATTGTATTCAAAGCTGAACGAAATTTTTGAACAATCGATTCACTCTCCCATTGGTCCAAAGTTCTTCTGATTGACTCTTTTTAAAGGGATTAGAATTTGAAAGTACTGCTGTTTAGAATTGTCCAAAATGAACCTAGGAAGGAGAATATTTACTAATAATAGAAGTAATAATATACCATTGTCAAGTCAATCGGGTGAAAATGATGTTAGCTTGTGGAACTGTGGAATTGTTTTTTATGGGCGAACTTCCTCAAATGTTCTCAATTCATTTATTCGGCAACACTTTCCTCTTGCTATTCATCCATTTCTCCTTCATGAAGTACCTCTTCCAACTCCAAGCATTTGGAGCCACCCCGTCACCCCAAGTTTCCATTGGAGCCCCTAGTCAGAACTTTTTCTCATTTTGGCATTGAACCTAGACAAGTACTGCTCTTTAATAATCTGGCACCCAGGAGAACCTTAAAGCTATCAATACTGATCAGACGTGCTTGGGAGAATGTGCAAATGGAACTCACTGACCACTTTGTGTCAGTCAGTTTGCTTTCATGCAACGTGTTTTCAGGTTTCACTGTGTGCTGAAAACCTGGTGTTTTGTCCGTTTATAAGCCAATTTACATATGAGAAAGGTTACACTTCAAAATCACTTGTCATTTAGTTAAATAATATGATTTTCTTGCCCAAAGCGAAAAAATGTAATGGCACGTGAAACTGTCGTGTATGTGTGTGTGGGTGAAATGTTTTGTTACTAAGGCGATGGAGGAGGGTGTAAATCGCGTAGTCATGTCAAAAACCAATATCATGTGTGAGTAGTGGTCTTTCACCCACCAGTAAAGCATGCTGACATCTCTTTGAGTGATTACGCAAGCTTTCCCAATGACCTCCTACTCAAAGTGAGGGTGGTAAGAAGTACCCGTGACTAACTTTTATATCAAGATAAGTAAAAAAAAAAGATTATTTTTCATTTTAACTCTAATCGAAATAAAAATAAATCCTACGTGTCATGACATTTTATGACTTTTCTGATCGATTTGATTGACTTATTATCATCGACCGTTAGTTGTCATTTTCACATTGGATTTTATAATAGATTATATCGATTTCCGATTTCCCATTCATGTTCTTTGTAAACAAAGCATATCTTTCCACATAAGTTGCTTACGATTGCTTCCCCCTCCCCCCTCCCCACCCCCCTCCTTCTATTTTGATCGATATTGGCACCTCTTGATTTGCTGCCATGTAGTATGCATTTTTACTAACCGCCTCCCAAGACGTGTTGATATTCCGCTTATCGCATTAGTCCTACGTTCAATTTTAATAACACAAATCTTGATTAAATGATCTAGGAGCACAGCCATGCAATGTGTTTGTCATGAAGGGAATATATTTGTTTTTTAAAGGTGGCTTTTATTGAACATCTAATAGAATATATATTAATCATTTCCAATAGACTGCACCGTAGCACGAAAATTCATTCTGTGCTTATCTTGCCTTCATTGGATGGAAGGTGCATTAATCGGGCAGAGGCTACCTGAGATTGAACTCGGACATTTAGATCCGCAGTCTAGCGTCCTACCATAAAACTTTACTTCCCTTTCACAGCCCATTCATGTCTAACTTGCTTGTATGGCAGTGCTGATTTGATTGACTTTTTTTTCTTGTCAGGTTCTTTTTGGAGTGTGCATTGGCCAGACAGTGAGATCACAAATCCAAAAGAAACGAAAGCCCCGACCAAACAGCCGAGGCTTCTTCCGAGCACTTCGAGATCAAATTCCCTATGTGCGAAAAGCCCCTGGACCAACTTTTGTGACTCCCTACTAGAAGACTGAATTTTAGTTGCTTTTTATACTTCTCTTCCACAACTTTCTTCTGTGTGTGCTTTTAAATACCTTCTCTGAACACAAAATTATCCTTTTCTAATACATATTTGTTTTTGTTAATGACTCCAGGTTTTTATAGTCATATCTGTCTGTGCGTGGGTTTATGAAGGTATAAATGATTCAAGGTGACATGATCACTAATTCTACTAAATAAATTGATCAGCAAGATCTGAATGTTGAACATATAAACTCAAGGATTACTTTTTGAAAAATATTCCAAATAAGTATTAGGATACTCTAGAGTGGGTTATAGAAAAAGGTGGATAAATTAACGCCTTCAGTACTTAACTTTGATTGTGGCTCATTAATATACCTCTATCCAAAACCCGTTGCTTGACTCGCTAGACTGTTCAGATGCTTGCTTTACAGGTGTTACCCCACGATTAAAACCTGTAGAGAAGTGGTCTCTATGATAATTGGCTAAACAGGCAGCCAATCATTTATCCCCTTTCCAAGTCTACACAATGAAGGTTATTTTGGTAGTAAAACCGTAATTTGAGTCATGTGATTTCTTTTTTGCATCGTCTTGGAGTCTGGGTAGCTGTAGCTTTAAGAAGAAGCAACTGAGGTGTTATAAAGGTGCCCAGAAATTTTGATATCCACAGATGAAGAACTAAGTGATTGATCAATGTGTTAGTCTAGCACAATACTGTAAAGTGGAGATTTAAAGTCTATTAATTTTCATAGGGAGGGGTGTGTGATAGACTTGCCTACACGTGCTGCACCCTGGGCAACATATACTCATAAGACAAAAATGTCTATTAACTGGCAGTTGACTTTCCACTTCAAACTACCATGGCCCCACTGTGTGTCATATTCGTCCCCTTTCACAGCACTCACCTTACCTTACCTTTCTCCCTACCATTGTGTCTGCCTCGCTTACATCTGTGAATCACTCTTCTGTCCCCCCCCTCCACCACCCCTTGACTTTTTGTTACCTTGATTTTCTTCCCCTCTGTGAAGTCCGAAGTCAACTAAAGGGCTAGTGATAACTACCAAAACGCCTGCCATTTCATATAAATAAATTAATATTTTCATAGAGATAGTGTATGAAATGAAATTTTGGTGAGCAAATTTTATTCCCTACCAGTCATGTAAGCGAAAACTTATACTCTCACTTTGTGATTGCATCAATGGTTGCGTTGGCAGTCAAAGGACCTACAGAATTCCACTCATTAACTCAAGAATATGGAAGACTTTCTAGGCTTGCCTTATGTTTTATTTTTTCACAGTCTAAAATGACAAGTATTTTGTGGTTTATTGGGTATGTTTTTTGCTTAAAAATTGGCATTTTCACCTCTTAACATCCAAACCGAAAATTTCGTATGACATCTGTGAGTCACTCTTGTATTCCCCCTCCCGAATTCTCCTCACTTTGATGTTCCTCATCCCCTCTGTGAAGCCTGTTATCAACTTAAGGGCTAATGATGATTATCAAAACGCCTGCCATTTGTTATAAGTAAAAAGATTGATGTAGAAAACGCATTAGATGATCTAACAAACTGTTAACAGGTGGGCAAAATTAATGAATAAATTTCGAAAATAAACGAAAAATAAGCTGTCGAACGCAACAATAGAAAGTTTATTAGAATGAAGAAGAGGTACTATGATAATGAGTAACGTATTCGGGCATCGTTACCATTGATACAGAAAGCTTACTTAGAATAATTTATTAATTTAATTAAATAACTGCATTTTATCATTTTAAATTGACTAATGCCTTCATTGGATTTTGCTTTGAAAGTTTATTTATTTGTTTATTTATTTTAAATGACAAGTAATTTGATAGATATCATTAGCCCTTTAGCTGACTTCGGGCTTCAAAGAGAGGGGGAGGAACATCAGACTGACAAAAAGTCGAGAGGGGAAAGAAGAGTGATTCACAGATGTAAAGGAGACGTACAGACAGACACGAAGACAGAGAAAAGGAAAGATGAGTACTGCTGAAGGGGTCGAATATGGCATACAGTGGGGTCATGGCAGTTTAAGGTGTGGGTATACGTTGCCCAGGGTGCGCCACGAGGAGGTATGTCCATCTCATTCTCCTTGCTTTTAAAGAAAAAAGATTATTTACGGCTTGGACTTTCATTCCAAAACGTTGCACCTGGGACCCCACCTCCTAGGTGTAAAGCAAAATTTAAGCTCCCTAAATTATCATACCTTCTAATGAGAACTCATATATTATATTTATTTCCTTCATAATTTAATAACGATTATATTTGTACTATTAATGTTTTACAATATTTACTTGTAGCCGCTTACTTCTCAAATAAGCCCCTGGTTTATCCCATGTGGCATAATAGACCAGTATGGAAAGCTTTTGAAGTTAGCTAAGCTACCTCAACGATATAGGGGAAACCGACGTATTGCTTGGAACGCGATAATCTGACACCTGTCTGTCACAGAGCTTAGTCATGAGTATATTTAGGTGATAAAGGTAATTCTAAACAGGAAGCGTGGGAATAGCTGCATGACAAAATACTCCAGAAGTGGACGGATAATAGCTCCAGAAGTGAGTTGAGCTGTAAACGAAGCAGGAGTAAGGCGAGTATATTACGTTTGTTCAATTTATGATCACAGAAAAAAATCATGATACTATTTGTATTGGAATAGATCTAGCATAACTTGAATAAACCTTATTAGCTTGTAGCGGATTGCCACTTTATTCTCGAACATGTAGCGGATTGCTACCTTCGTAAAGCCTTGGTTAAAGACTTGTAGCGGATTGCTACCTTAGTAAAGCCAGACCGGTTGAGAATTGTAACGGATTGCTACCTTAGTAAAGCCTGACCGGATTGCATTGTAGCGGATTGCTACGCTAGTAAAGCCTGACCGAAATCTCTATGGCAGATTCTCCAACACCTAGCTAGACTCCCAGAACAGCTAAGCTATAGCTCCACGGATTGCTACGCTAGTAAAGCCTGACTGACTCAGAAATATTGCTACTCTAGTAAAGCCTGACTAACTCAGAAATCTCTGGCTACGCTAGTAAAGCCTGACTGACTCAGAAATCTCAATGGGAGATCCTCCTACATCTAGCTAGACTCCCAGAACCAGCTAAACACCTTAGTAAAGCCTGACTGACTCAGAAATCTCGATGGCAAGATAGTCTCTATGGCAGATTCTCCAACATCTAGCTAGACTCCCGAGAAATCTCTGGCAGATTCTCCTACATCTAGCTAGACTCCCGAACTAGCTAAGCTATAGCCCAGCTATAAAGAAAACAGACGTATAATTCAGCTAAGCTATAGCCCAGCTATAAAGGAAACAGACGTGTTGCTATAGCCCAGCTATAAAGGAAACAGACGTGTAGCACGGGGCGCCCAGCTATAAAGGAAACAGACGTGTAGCACGGAGTACGCAAAGGAAACAGACGTGTAGCACGGAGCACGCTATGAAAGGAAACAGACGTGTAGCACGGAGCACGTTTATTAGGTGAGTATCTTGCAGACAAAGTGTACACGTAGGGGGCCTAATCATGATCAGAATGGGGGATTAGGTTAAACAGAGGTTAAT